>JAEIGD010000166.1:0-135504 GCA_018903425.1 Zaprionus nigranus | reverse complement strand
AACATACATATGTCGGTCGAAGGGTATCCCACTGTCGCGTGCTGCGCGACTGTTGCTTTTCTTACTGGTTTAATTTAACCCACACACGAACGCGCAAGCAATAGCCAACCAGCACACAATAACTATAAACAATTTAAATTGTTTATTAAACACACGAAGTCCCTGCTCGGGCGCCAATGAAAAATCTCTAAGCGTTTTTAGAGAGCGAAATTAAACAAAATAAATTGAGACGCGGTGATTTCGATAAATAAACAAATTTTATTGCTGCTGATGGCACACTTATTGCTGCTTCCTTAGCGAGAGCGAACTATTTTCATACTACTAGAGAGGTGACCACAACTTGGCCACGCACTCTCAAATTTGCCGTCGGCAATTGCCGATCGATTCAAAACAAACGAGAGATGACACTTCTTGTGTTCTCTTAACTACTACTTAATGACACTTCTTGTGTTCTCTTAACTATTTCTTAACTATTGTGCTCAAACAAACATTTTACATTTTTTTGCCTTGTATTTAATTCAATTCAATTTTATGTTTTGGTATTACGTAAGCGTGTTGACAACTCGCTTCAGGAATAACGACCCTAATTCGAATAACCGGATTAGTCGACCGAAACGAAGCTATGTCGCTAGTAATAGGCAGATCATTTAATTGAAAACGTAACTGGAAATTTGGAATATACTTCTTGCTATTAAGTGATAACGGATTTTCGCCATTTAGAATCGCGATTAAATTTCGAATTATCACGGAATAGTCGACTAAGGTGAACCGAATCATAGTAGTAGGCGGATCTGAATAATTTCATATTACAGGTAGCGAAAGTTTGGCAGAATATTCTGTGGAGAATACAAGTTATTGGAGAAGCTTCGAAGGAAAAACCATTACTTTAACAACCAAAAGTTCCATTAGTTTACAATAAATGCACGTTATGTTTGAAAATAGGCGTTTAAAAATAGTATGACATACTTATACTTCATGAAGACGGACCTATTAAATAATAAATAAATAAAACTAAATTCGTATAACAGTCTAAAAATGTCAGTACGTCACAGCAACGAAGATTTGACAAGCACTATGAGAGGAGACGATACGTTTTGCAACATCTGCCACCAGCCTTTGAATGAAACTGATCGCACTGCAGTAACACCATGTAGACATCAATTTCACCTTCGTTGTATAACCGAACACTTGAGAACTTCTCGTAATTGCCCAATATGTAGGCAAACATGCACTTTAGAATCTGAATTACTAGCCAACGATAATTTACAAGCAGAACAATTACCCACAGGACACACACAAAACGATACAACACCTAGTAATGAACCCAACGCAAACCAGCAATCCGCACGGGGTAGAAACTCGTCCATTAGAGGCAAAAATCCAGGTAGGCGTTGGGGCATGGTCACCAGATCTCAGCATCAGCTAAATACAAGCTCGCGCTTAAATAACAGCAGCACTAGTACGGTTAATAATGCCAACGTAAACTACACCAGAATGAATGTTGATGACATTAATAATGCAATCCAAACTGCTATGCAGGTTCAGCAACAACAAATGCTGCAAAACTTGACGGCATACATACAAGCACAGCTGTCTTCCTTAAGTTTAGGCCATCACATCACTCATACCGTGCAGGAAACTAGAAACGACTTACCGAGTCAGTTACCACGAACAGTACCAATTTATAATACAATAGGTTCGAACCCAAACTCGAATAATAGTCGAAATAGTCACATGTCGACTAGGTATCAAACGCAGGTTCAGCCTGAAAAAGTTCCAAGTATCATTCAAAGTTGGCGCATCAAATTTGATGGACTCAAAGATGGTCTTCATGCTGAAGAATTTCTCTACAGAGTGAAGTCATTAGCACAGCAGAACTTAAATGGAGATTATCAACTTTTGTGTGATCACTTACATTTGTTTTTCGCCGGTAAAGCCAACGAATGGTACTGGCAATACCACCGTTCCTGCAATTATCCCACTTGGGAGGACTTTTGTAAGGAATTTATGCAGAAATTCAGGGATATCGACTCAGATATGGACATCTGGGAATCAATTAACAGTAGACATCAAGGAGATAAAGAATCATTTGAGGAATATCAATTCCACGTAGAAAAACTCGTTGCAAGATTGAAAAACAAGATCTCAGAAGAATCTTTAGTTCACCTTTTAATACGACATGCGAAATCCTCAGTTCGATATGAACTAATGCACCTTAACTAAAGACGTTGCCTCGACTTAGAGAAGAAATTCGCACTCATGATCAATATTGCAAGGTAGTACAAATTCGCGTCCATTTAATCAAGCGAATTAAAGAAAACCAATCAAGACTACCAGATTTAAGAATAGTAGATGATTTCGTCTATAAAGGACCGAGCATCCCACTGGTGATGCAATTCAAGAGTCAGAATCTTGGAAATTGTGGGTGCCTGTCAAATTAAAAAAACCGTCCTGCATCGCGCACACTATCCCCCTGACTCATCTCATGTTGGCATGAGCAAGTTAGCTGAAAAATTAAAACGATACAGCTTCGTAGTTATGTTGCAAAATGTTCTGTATGCAAGTCAACTAAAAGCCCAAACACCATTCTCAGACCACCAATGGGCAAACCCATGACTTCTGATAGGCCATTCCAGAAACTGTACATGGATCTCCTAGGTCCCTATCCTAGATCTAAACATGGTAATATCGGACTTTTGATCATCGTAGATCATAACACGAAGTTCCATTTTCTTCACCCCTTAAAGAAATTTACGTCTCATCGTATTTGTGATTATCTGGAGAACCATGTATTTTATACATTCGGCGTGCCCGAAACAATCTTAACCGATAATGGGTCACAATTCAGATCGGGGCATTTTAAAGCATTCTTAACACGCTTTGGCGTATCGCATAGATGCACAACTATTTACTCTCCCCAAGCAAACGCGAGCGAGCGATTAAATAGATCCGTTTTAGCCGCCATACGTGCATATATAGGCACAGACCATACGAATTGGGATCAGAATTTAAATGAAATCAGCGGCTCGTTGAGATCAAATTTGCATCGAAGCACAGGCTTTTCCCCGTATTTCTTATGTTTCGGCCAAAATATGGTAATGAACGGACAAGATTATGATCTACTGAGAAAATTGAAATTGCTGTCAGAGGACACCAATATTCGTACTACTGATAAGTTACTCTTAGCTCGAAGTAAAGCCAAAGAAAACATAGGTGATGCTCATGATGTTAATGCCAGGAGATATAACTTACGCAGTAGAACTGTTCATCTGAAAATAGGTGATATTGTTCATGCTCGTAGTTTTGCGCAAAGTAACGCCGGCTAGAAGTTAGCAGCAAATTGGCGCCAGTATTTAACAAAGCCACAGTAATCAGAAAGATAAGTCCTATTTATTATGAATTAGCTAACGAACAGGATAAGTCAGGTACTGATAATCGAATTAAATATCGCATGCGATAAGATTATTGTATAAGAGAAAAGCTCATCCACCTGCAATTCACCTCACTTGCTCTTCTCATTTGCTTGCCATGTCACTCTAGTGGAAGAATAGGTTTAACATGTTCTATCTCTTACCTATACACTACAATCGAGGCGACGAAACTGAAGGGAAAAGATGAGATAAACATTTACAGTTAGGTATTCCAAGAAGAGGTAATGCAAATTGGAAGAGAACTCCGCTACCTGAGCGAAAAAAGATTGAAGCACATGTTCACTTTGATCTGAACGACCTCAGCTGGCAGACGCACTACTGCACTCCGAATTGCAAATACAAGTGGATATAATCAACCTTAAAACCTGCAAAGGTTAACACGCACGAATTTATATTTTATTTTCTGCAAAGTATATTTAAAACTCCGCGTAAATAAAAGCATTGGATTATTGGGTGCAAGTGGTAAATCCGTGAAAAGGTGATATTAGTTTTATCATATCTAAAATGTGTGTGTCTAACTTAGCGTTGTTCCAGGCAGACCAGCATAATTTATATTGTTGCCGGCCGGTCTGCGATTAGTACTATCGCGTATCAGCAGCATAGACGTAAGGCCGCTGCGCAAAATCAGCAACCGGTCGGCCAATTGGTATTTATACTATATCATAGAAGAGCGATCCCCATAACCTAAATTCTGGGAAGCGCACACATGTGTATGCTGCAGGAAAGCTGCCTCTTTTTCGTGAAGGGCATCAACAGCCGGGTTGCGACCTCAAGGCGCATTTTCAATAGCGAGAAGCATATTGGCTGCAGTTCTCGAAAGCTCTGCAGAACTTTGACACTGGACATACATAAGAAGATGCAGAATGTTTGTCTCTCACTCTAGCGCTTGGCAGATCTATACGAATTCACTAGCGCAGTCATTTGGATCACGCAAGTTATTGAGTACTTAAAGAAAAACTCTTTTCATTTTTTTTTATAAAAGAAAAAGAAATATCACATATTAAATTCAATTTTTCTCTACACAATTAGATTAAGACACTTATATATATATATAGTGCACATCATTCATTTGTAAATGCAAATTCAACAATCATCGACTGTTTTCAACATAAACATAAAGATTTTTAACAGCATCATCACCTGCATCTTCGAAGGACCCAACGAACACGGAAGGGAGGAATGTGTGTGAGTAACAGTTATATTTTGAAACACAGTCTCAGATGTTGCACTAGTGCATATAATTTGGCATACCTAAATTATTAAATTAAAAGAAAAACATATATTGCCCATTTTTATACCCTTCGACCATTGAAAATGGTCAAAAAAGGGTATACTAACTTTGTGCAAAAAAAAAATTGTATGTAACAGGCAGAAGGAGGCGTGGCAGACCCCACAAAGTATATATATTCTTGCTCAGGATCACTAGCCGAGTTGATTGAGCCATGTCTCTGTCTGTCCGGATGTCCGGATGTCCGGATGTCCTGATGTCCGGATGTCCGTCTGACCAGATGAACACACAGATCTCAGCTATTATAAATGCTAGAGACACCAAATTTGGAATGAAGGTTCCTATGTACTCAGCGCAGATCAAGTTTATTACAAATGTTAGGTGCCATGCCCACCGCCCCCACAAATCAATAATTTAATTTTTGAACTCAATTTGTAAGCGCTGTATAAAAGATACAACTTTCTGACTTAAACATATACTAAGCTGAATGAAAAATCTACGTAGTCTCCAAATTACAATCCGCTCGGACAATAAACACAGAAGTTATTTAAGAAAGTATGAGCATAAAACCAAGTGCTTCAGTCAGCTAACAAGGGAGGCGGGCGAGCGCCATCTGTCGGGATTAATTTCAAAGCATGAGCATGTGCATATGTATATGGGTACATACATAGGAACATACATACATAGGTCGAAGGGTATCCCACTGTCGCGTGCTGCGCGACTGTTGCTTTTTCTTACTGGTTTTTTTTTTGCCGTTATTGAATTATATACTGTAGTTGTCATTCAACATATATATATATATATATATATATATATATATATATAAACTGTCAGTAGTTAAAGTTTGAGGTTAAAATGAATTTATATATATTCAGCAAAGTTAAATTTTGAAATGTTAAATCTATCGTTGATCAAGATGATCAGATAGTTAGTGGATTATGGTCCGTCTAAATGAAGTTATAATGTATCAAGCATACTATGAAATTTAAACCAATGTAAATAAACATTTGTTAAGGGGTAACCGTCAAAATGATTTATCGTGTTACCAAGGTCAGGAGGGTACAGACGAGGGGGCAAACATCAGCTCAGCCACCCCTTGCAGTCTATTTACAGACATAACGCGCAATTCAGAAACACTTCACATTATTTCATTTGGCCCATCATATAGCTTACAGACAGTGCACTTACTCTTTCTTTCTATCCACAAGAGGCCGTATAGAGCAGGTTAGGAAAAGATCCCACGACATATCCGACGAGCTACGTCAGAGCGACGCTAGAAGTGCACGCCCTCCTACTTTTTCTATGCACTAGGCATTGATCTCCATAATCAGCGCTCAGTGAGGCCGTAGTATGTTTCTATCTGAATACTACAATATTCTGAATCAGTATCAGAGGCCGAGTCGATTGAGCCATGTCTGTCTGTCCGTCTGTCTGTCTGTCTGTCTGTATGAACACCTGGAGCTCAGAAACTGTTAGAGCTAGAGTCATAAAATTTTGTGACAACATACGTATATATTGCAGTGTCTCAAAGTTTTTTTTTACAATTTTGACACGCCCCCTTCCCCCCTCTGTAAATCAGTAATAACTATTTAAAAATTACAATATTAACTCAACAACCAAAGTATATCTTACATGACAAATACCTTGCTACGGGCGTTATGTGAAAATTTCATTTAAATCGGATTATAAATAAGTGAGATATGATACGAATTAAACTCACTTTGAACATATATACTTAAGCATACCTAATTTACGCAAGCATACCGAAGTTCAAATCTAGCGTCAAACACACAGCATTTTATTAAACTTTTTATTTGCATTGTATGGTAGCAGAATTGATTCACAATGCAGCTTTGCAGATGGGCCAAGGAGTGAGGCAATGGCCGAGTGGTTAGAGAGTTCGTTTATTAATTTATTTTTTTGTTTATTTATTTTATTCTAATAAACTAAAAGAAAAGTTGCAGTCAAACAAATTAAATTATTTAATTAAATTTCAATAAAAATAAAAAAATTTTCATTACTTTGTTTTCATATGAAAGACAATCAAATTATAATACTTGTAGCTATAAATAATATTAATTATTTATAAATAAAGTTAAGTATTTTTATATTATTTAGCACGCATCAAAAAAAACGCAAACTAATGCGTTCTTCAATGCAGTCAATCTTTCCGTATTTTGTCTGTTATGACTTTGTAAGTTCAGTGCGATTCCATTGGATGTTTCCTATTTTGTTTTTGCTCTCAATATTTTGCAATTAGAATGCTTGAAAATAACAGAGATCATAACCCCTTGTAAAGTTATGAATGTGTGAGTAGGACGCCCATACATACATGTCTGCATATCCACATGTATGTATTGGCGTCCCACTTCAGCATATATTATTGCACGATTGTATATACATACATATGTACAATTAGATTTGCAGTTGCTGTTGTGTACCGACGAAAGAAAAATAAGTTCTAATTTCATATATTGCGTAAATAAAACTTAAAACCAGTAAGAAAGCAACAGTCGCGCAGCACGCGACATTGGGATACCTTTCTACCTGTGTTCCCGTGTAGTTGAATTTGTTAAATTCATACACATATACATATACACGTGGTTTACAATCATTCCCGATAGATGGCGCTCGCGCTCCGCGCTCGCCCATATCTCTTGTTAGCTGACAGAAGCATTTGGTTTTATGCTCATACTTTCTTAAATAGTTGTATCTTTTATACAGCGCTTACAAATTGAGTTCAAAATTTAAATTATTGATTTACGGGGCGGTGGGCGTGGCAACTAACATTTGAAATAAACTTGATCAGCTTATAGTACACAGGAGTCTTTCTGTCAAATTTGGTAACTCTAGCTTTTATAATAGCTGAGATCTATTCTATTGGGCGCAGAATTGTTTTACGAATTGTTATGTGTTGGACAAATAAAATTACGTTCCGAACTTCCCATTATGCAAAGACGCTGCTGGGTTCGATAGTAGCTGGAAAATATACTGAACAAGTACCTCGTCGTCAGTTCAGTGGGTGTTCAGCAGCTCAAAACAATGATTGTTCTCTCGACTCCTTAGTCACCCGCTTCGGGAATTGGATCAATGTCCAATTGAGTCGAAGGCTGTTCGCCAAACAGCTGAACAACAGGCGTGTGAACTGTTTTTCAAGAAGACTGTCAAACAATTATCTTCCGGTCGCTTTGAAGTTAAGCTTCCTTTCAAGACCCATCCAAAGGTTCTCGGTCTGTCCTATCAAACTGCTGAAAGACGTTTTCTACAACTTGAGCGCAAATTATCCAAGGATGCAACTCTTCGAAACATGTACCATGACTTTATGAAAGAATATCTCGATTTAGGACACATGTCCATTCTGAAGTCTGCTCCTCTAGAACAGCATTACTTTATTCCTCATCAATGCGTTCTGAGACCTGAAAGTACCTCTACCAAGCTTCGTGTAGTTTTCGACGCTTCTAGTAAGACGTCAACAGCTGTTTCACTCAACGAAACACTGATGGTGGGGCCGACAATTCAGAGGGAGCTATATTCAATCCTGATTAATTTTCGGTTGAATAAGTATGCCGTGACTGCTGACATTTCAAAAATGTATAGGCAGATAAATGTCTCTGAAAAAGACAGAAATTTGCAACTTATTCTGTGGAGAGAAAATACTTCACAAAATATTCAGGCATACCGACTTAATACAGTCACATACGGTACAGCTTCTGCACCTTTTCTGGCGATACGCTGCTTGTTTGAGCTAGCCAGAATGCACGCACAATCACATCCTATTGGATCAGATGTGATTAAGAAGTGCTTTTATGTTGATGATATGTTGGCAGGAGCAGATAGTATACAAGAACTTAACACTATTTGCAACGAAATTAAAAAGAATCAGGATGTTTTCCACTTGCCAAGTGGGCAACCAACTGTAGTGATCTGTCGTTCAAAACAAAAGGTAGCGAAGAAGTGATTCTCGAAATTGATGACCAGAGTTCCGTAAAAAACTCTTGGTATGCGCTGGGCACCTCAAGAGGATACATTTAAATATCATCTCGATGTGGACAGTTTTGCTTCGGCTAAGCCAACGAAACGCAACAGATAGACTGGGAGGAAGCCTGTGGGGCCCGTGTAGAAATTCCCCTTTCAAATTCAAATTTAAATTTGAATTTGAATTTTCGTTGGCGGTTAATCGAATTTAAATTTAAATTTGAAATTTTGGCGGTTAATCGAACTCGATACTTTAATCGAGGTGGCATCTCTGTACCATTCGATCGATCAGGGTTGATAAATGGCGTACCGATATATCGGGTTCGCCAGGGTTGCTTTGGTGATCGATACCACCTGTCAAAATCGAGACAGCTGTCAGCCACACTTCCGCAAAAATTTTCGTCAGCAAGCGTGCAAAACAAAATTTATACTAAGTGAAAAATAAAAAATATATGATTGAGCTGCTTATTTGGAACAGGCAATACAACCCGGACATTTCATCTTGCCTTTCCGAACCATTTCAAGAGTGAGTAGTGCCTCATATCATATGAGCGTTTTCTCATCATCCTTTTAGACCTACAGTAACCCTCGTGTGGCCATCGGAGCGCTAGCGCTCGCGCCATCGTCTTCTCGTCAGGCCCTGTTGTTTGCTGAGTTGCTGTTGTTTGCTGAGTTGCTGTTGTTTGCTGAGTTGCTGTTGTTGCTGAGTTGCTGTTGTTTGCTGAGTTGCTGTTGTTGCTGCGTTGCTGTGGGTGCTGCTGGTGTTGCGCACGAGTGGTGCCGCCCGCCACTTTGACTGCGAGGCTACACCAATTGATGCACAGTGGTATGCTGCCCGCCATTTTGCCATTGCAAAGTTGGCTGCCACCCTGTTGCCATTTAGCTGTCGTTGGATAGGGGCTGCTCGTCAACCTAATTGTGTAGCCATTCCGAACTGGTGCACAGTGGTGTGTTGCTGCCACTTCGCTGCCAAGTTGCTGTCAGTTGGCATTATTTGAATCAGTGTTGCTGCGTGGTATTTCTACCAGCCGTTTGGTGTCAAGATTTGGGTGAGTACCAAATAAACAAAATTTGGTAACGTGAGATTTCTAATGCCGGTTGAATTCCATATTTAGACCATCTTTGCTCGCGGCTTCAAAGCCGGCTATTCGACTTCGGCGCACACGCGCACAATTTGCTGGACATATGCACGCGCAGGATTTAAATACACTCAAACACTGTCTGTCCGGATGTCCGGATGTCCGGATGTCCTGATGTCCGGATGTCCGTCTGACCAGATGAACACACAGATCTCAGCTATTATAAATGCTAGAGACACCAAATTTGGAATGAAGGTTCCTATGTACTCAGCGCAGATCAAGTTTATTACAAATGTTAGGTGCCACGCCCACCGCCCCCACAAATCAATAATTTAATTTTTGAACTCAATTTGTAAGCGCTGTATAAAAGATACAACTTTCTGACTTTAACATATACTAAGATGAATGAAATATCTACGTAGTCTCCAAATTACAATCCGATCGGACAATAAACACAGAAGTTATTTAAGAAAGTATGAGCATAAAACCAAGTGCTTCAGTCAGCTAAGAAGGGAGGCGGGCGAGCGCCATCTGTCGGGATTAATTTCAAAGCATGAGCATGTGCATATGTATATGGGTACATACATAGTAACATACATACATAGGTCGAAGGGTATCCCACTGTCGCGTGCTGCGCGACTGTTGCTTTTCTTACTGGTTTTTTTGCCGTTATTGAATGCCATATATACTGTAGTTGTCATTCAACATATATATATATATATATATATATATATAAACTGTCAGTAGTTAAAGTTTGAGGTTAAAATGAATTTATATATATTCAGCAAAGTTAAATTTTGAAATGTTAAATCTATCGTTGATCAAGATGATCAGATAGTTAGTGGATTATGGTCCGTCTAAATGAAGTTATAATGTATCAAGCATACTATGAAATTTAAACCAATGTAAATAAACATTTGTTAAGGGGTAACCGTCAAAATGATTTATCGTGTTACCAAGGTCAGGAGGGTACAGACGAGGGGGCAAACATCAGCTCAGCCACCCTTGCAGTCTATTTACAGACATAACGCGCAATTCAGAAACACTTCACATTATTTCATTTGGCCCATCATATAGCTTACAGACAGTGCACTTACTCTTTCTTTCTATCCACAAGAGGCCGTATAGAGCAGGTTAGGAAAAGATCCCACGACATATCCGACGAGCTACGTCAGAGCGACGCTAGAAGTGCACGCCCTCCTACTTTTTCTATGCACTAGGCATTGATCTCCATGGTCACCGCTCAGTGAGGCCGTAGTATGTTTCTATCTGAATACTACAATATTCTGAATCAGTATCAGAGGCCAAGTCGATTGAGCCATGTCTGTCTGTCCGTCTGTCTGTCTGTCTGTCTGTATGAACACCTGGATCTCAGAAACTGTAAGAGCTAGAGTCATAAAATTTTGTGACAACATACGTATATATTGCAGTGTCTCAAAGTTTTTTTTAAAATTTGGACACGCCCCTTCCCGCCTCTGTAAATCAGAAATAACTACTTAAAACCTACAATATTAACTCAACAACCAAAGTTGTATATCTTACATGACACGGGCGTTATGTGAAAATTTCATTAAAATCGGACTATAAATAAGTGAGATATGATACGAATTAAACTCACTTTGAACATATATACTTAAGCATACCTAATTTACGCAAGCATACCGAAGTTCAAATCTAGCGTCAAACACACAGCATTTTATTAAACTTTTTATTTGCATTGTATGGTAGCAGAATTGATTCACAATGCAGCTTTGCAGATGGGCCAAGGAGTGAGGCAATGGCCGAGTGGTTAGAGAGTTCGTTTATTAATTTATTTTTTTGTTTATTTATTTTATTCTAATAAACTAAAAGAAAAGTTGCAGTCAAACAAATTAAATTATTTAATTAAATTTCAATAAAAATAAAAAAAATTTTCATTACTTTGTTTTCATATGAAAGACAATCAAATTATAATACTTGTAGCTATAAATAATATTAATTATTTATAAATAAAGTTAAGTATTTTTATATTATTTAGCACGCATCAAAAAAACGCAAACTAATGCGTTCTTCAATGCAGTCAATCTTTCCGTATTTTGTCTGTTATGACTTTGTAAGTTCAGTGCGATTCCATTGGATGTTTCCTATTTTGTTTTGCTGTCAATATTTTGCAATTAGAATGCTTGAAAATAACAGAGATCATAACCCCTTGTAAAGTTATGAATGTGTGAGTAGGACGCCCATACATACATGTCTGCATATCCACATGTATGTATTGGCATACATACATATGTACAATTAGATTTGCAGTTGCTGTTGTGTACCGACGAAAGAAAAATAAGTTCTAATTTCATATATTGCGTAAATAAAACTTAAAACCAGTAAGAAAAGCAACAGTCGCGCAGCACGCGACATTGGGATACCTTTCGACCTGTGTTCCCGTGTAGTTGAATTTGTTAAATTCATACACATATACATATACACGTGGTTTACAATCATTCCCGATAGATGGCGCTCGCGCTCCGCGCTCGCCCATATCTCTTGTTAGCTGACAGAAGCATTTGGTTTTATGCTCATACTTTCTTAAATACCTTCTGTGATTATTATCCGATCGGATTGAAATTAGGAGAATACGTAGATAATTTATTCAGCTTAGTATATGTTAAAGTCAGAAAGTTGTATCTTTTATACAGCGCTTACAAATTGAGTTCAAAATTTAAATTATTGATTTACGGGGCGGTGGGCGTGGCAACTAACATTTGAAATAAACTTGATCAGCTTATAGTACACAGGAGTCTTTCTGTCAAATTTGGTAACTCTAGCTTTTTATAATAGCTGAGATCTATTCTATTGGGCGCAGAATTGTTTTACGAATTGTTATGTGTTGGACAAATAAAATTACGTTCCGAACTTCCCATTATGCAAAGACGCTGCTGGGTTCGATAGTAGCTGGAAAATATACTGAACAAGTACCTCGTCGTCAGTTCAGTGGGTGTTCAGCAGCTCAAAACAATGATTGTTCTCTCGACTCCTTAGTCACCCGCTTCTGGGAATTGGATCAATGTCCAGTGAGTCGAAGGCTGTTCGCCAAACAGCTGAACAACAGGCGTGTGAACTGTTTTTCAAGAAGACTGTCAAACAATTATCTTCCGGTCGCTTTGAAGTTAAGCTTCCTTTCAAGACCCATCCAAAGGTTCTCGGTCTGTCCTATCAAACTGCTGAAAGACGTTTTCTACAACTTGAGCGCAAATTATCCAAGGATGCAACTCTTCGAAACATGTACCATGACTTTATGAAAGAATATCTCGATTTAGGACACATGTCCATTCTGAAGTCTGCTCCTCTAGAACAGCATTACTTTATTCCTCATCAATGCGTTCTGAGACCTGAAAGTACCTCTACCAAGCTTCGTGTAGTTTTCGACGCTTCTAGTAAGACGTCAACAGCTGTTTCACTCAACGAAACACTGATGGTGGGGCCGACAATTCAGAGGGAGCTATATTCAATCCTGATTAATTTTCGGTTGAATAAGTATGCCGTGACAGCTGACATTTCAAAAATGTATAGGCAGATAAATGTCTCTGAAATTTGCAACTTATTCTGTGGAGAGAAAATACTTCACAAAATATTCAGGCATACCGACTTAATACAGTCACATACGGTACAGCTTCTGCACCTTTTCTGGCGATACGCTGCTTGTTTGAGCTAGCCAGAATGCACGCACAATCACATCCTATTGGATCAGATGTGATTAAGAAGTGCTTTTATGTTGATGATATGTTGGCAGGAGCAGATAGTATACAAGAACTTAACACTATTTGCAACGAAGTTAAAAAGAATCAGGATCTTTTCCACTTGCCAAGTGGGCAACCAACTGTAGTGATCTGTCGTTCAAAACAAAAGGTAGCGAAGAAGTGATTCTCAAAATTGATGACCAGAGTTAAAAAACTCTGGGGGGGCGCCGGGCCCCCCAAGGGGAAAAAATTAAAAACCTCCCCGGGGGGGGGGGGGTTTGCGCGGGCCAAGCCACCCAAACCCCCCCGAAAGGCTGGGGGGAAGCCTGTGGGGCCCGTGTAGAAATTCCCCTTTCAAATTCAAATTTAAATTTGAATTTTCGTTTGGCGGTTAATCGAATTTAAATTTAAATTTGAAATTTTGGCGGTTAATCGAACTCGATACTTTAATCGAGGTGGCATCTCTGTACCATTCGATCGATCAGGGTTGATAAATGGCGTACCGATATATCGGGTTCGCCAGGGTTGCTTTGGTGATCGATACCACCTGTCAAAATCGAGACAGCTGTCAGCCACACTTCCGCAAAAATTTTCGTCAGCAAGCGTGCAAAACAAAATTTATACTAAGTGAAAAATAAAAAAATATATGATTGAGCTGCTTATTTGGAACAGGCAATACAACCCGGACATTTCATCTTGCCTTTCCGAACCATTTCAAGAGTGAGTAGTGCCTCATATCATATGAGCGTTTTCTCATCATCCTTTTGGACCTACAGTAACCCTCGTGTGGCCATCGGAGCGCTAGCGCTCGCGCCATCGTCTTCTCGTCAGGCCCTGTTGTTTGCTGAGTTGCTGTTGTTGCTGAGTTGCTGTTGTTTGCTGAGTTGCTGTTGTTCTGAGTTGCTGAGTTGCTGGTTGTGTTTGCTGAGTTGCTGTTGTTGCTGCGTTGCTGTGGGTGCTGCTGGTGTTGCGCACGAGTGGTGCCGCCCGCCACTTTGACTGCGAGGCTACACCAATTGATGCACAGTGGTGCGCTGCCCGCCATTTTGCCATTGCAAAGTTGGCTGCCACCCTGTTGCCATTTAGCTGTCGTTGGATAGGGGCTGCTCGTCAACCTAATTGTGTGGCCATTCCGAACTGGTGCACAGTGGTGTGTTGCTGCCACTTCGCTGCCAAGTTGCTGTCAGTTGGCATTATTTGAATCAGTGTTGCTGCGTGGTATTTCTACCAGCCGTTTGGTGTCAAGATTTGGGTGAGTACCAAATAAACAAAATTTGGTAACGTGAGATTTCTAATGCCGGTTGAATTCCATATTTAGACCATCTTTGCTCGCGGCTTCAAAGCCGGCTATTCGACTTCGGCGCACACGCGCACAATTTGCTGGACATATGCACGCGCAGGATTTAAATACACTCAAACACACACCATCCATGCATACACACGAAAACAAACACATATTATTGTAAACACAATTTCATACACGCTCACACACAATTTCATACACGCTCACACACAATTCCATACATACTCACACACACTTCGTGTTATTACACACACTCGTACATCCACACACATCTTCATTTATTTTTATATTTTTATTCATTTTTATTTTTATTATTTTAAATTCATTTCAATTACTCTTTCAATTTATATTTTTTTTTTTGTATTTTTATTTGATTTCCTTTTATATAATTTCATTTTTTTTTATTTTCTTTTATTAGTTTGTAAATCCTTTTGATTTTTATTTTTATTTTGATTTCTTTTTATCATTTTATTTTCGATTTCTTTTATTTTTTTTTATTATTTTCTTTACTAATTTTTTTTATTATTTCATTCATATTAACGTAAAATTTAACGTAAAAATAAAACCAATATATAATAAAGTATAAATAAGAACAGTGTATTAATTAAAAGAGGGAAGAGTATTGTGATTGGCCTTTGTATATTGTGTTGCGATTGCTATTATTATTTTTTTTTACAAACAGCTGTGTCGTATGGGCCCTTACGGATCACGGGTGAGTCGCATGCACATATTTACAAATGTTGCCAATCATTTTTCTTGTGTATCCTAATTGAAAATATACGCACTACCTTAAAATATACACTACCTTAGAAGCTAGTCGAAAATTTAATTGAGGAAAATATAAATAATCAAAGAATATTAGGCCATTGAAATACTGAGATTGTGCAGCATGAAGCTGCTTAAATTTGAAATAAAATTTGTATACACATAACATTGAATATAATTGAAATGGAATAACTTTTTATTTTGAGGCACTAAGGGGGTAGCAACACGGCGGCATAATGGGTGGTTTTGGGAATTTATTTCCCAGACTACATGGTTGGGTGGGTGAAGAAGGAGAGCGGCCCATCTGGCTCTCCGACTGATCGGATTAGAGATGGTCCACCCGTTCATTTTGGCAGTCCTTTTATTTCCCCGTCTTTCTTTTTTGTGCAGCACCTAACCTGTCGATTTTTCTGTCAACATCGATAGCCGAACCCGCACACAAAAACCCAGCCCATTTTCCCTGAGCCTAGCCGGCTTAATTAGACAGGGTGTGCGGGGGGGAGGCTAACGGACTTCGGTCGTTACAGAAAATGGCGCCCAACGTGGGGCCGAGAGGCTCCTTATGGCTATACCCTACCTTTTCCTTATACCCTTCCCGTCCCCTCCACTTTTTTTTCCTTTAGGTCCCAAAATTCATCCACATTTTAGTTTTCTCTCTTAGTTTCAGCTGATAGTCATATGCAATCTGGAGTTGCTGGCCTTTCTGGTGTATATCGGAGCCAGACCGATTGCATATGGCTATCCGAGTTCGATATTCTTCTTCTTGGAGAATAATCGGTGGTGTTGGATGGCAGATTCTGGGATGTGGAGCCATCAGATTGGGTAAAACCGGTTCGATACCCCATCCTAGCTCCATCCAACAAACATCTCGACTCGTGAGAGCTGAGATAGTTCGTGCTGGATATATCGACACGATCCTCAGCTTCCGATTAGAGCTACACGCAGTTTGCTTCCTAAAGTAGTTTCAATAGTTTGACCATCTCTAGCAAATGATCACATCACTATGTGCTGTCGTGTTGCTTAACCTTAGGTAAGCCCTCTTATACCTTCATGAATATTGTGTATACTTTTAGCGATTATAAACTATCGTATGTATCGTGTCCATGTTGCACGATTGTGTGTGAATTGAAGTGTATATTTTCTTTTATTACTTTTATTGAACGATCGCACACTCACTTATTGTGATATCGTTGTGCAGTGTGTTACAGCAATCATCGTGTACATTTTTCTTAGTCGTGCTTCTTACTCACGACTATCGTGACCCTTCTATCTAGAACCGTTCTGAGATTGTGTTTATTTCTCCACGCTAGCGATTTGATTAGTTTTCGCTATGTCGGTTAGACGTAGTTCTGAAAGGTCGGATCTGTTGAACCTTGCGATGGGGTGCACCATCTGCAACGACACCAGTCAGGACCCGTGATTGAGACTCCTTGCAGACATCAATTTCACAAATCGTGTCTGTCTGATTGGCTCGACAGTAACGAGACTTGTCCGATGTGCCGACAAGTGTGTCCCAGAACCATAATAAATGCTCCAGTAGAGCAAAGGCCATCGTTGAACCCTCAGAATAGGCAAGGATCTTCGCGCGTTTCAGTTCCTTCGGGAGCAGTTCCCAAAAGTCGGATAGCTACGCGTTCGCAAGGGCGTGGCACTGCTGGTGCTGGCGCCTTGCCGGCTCGTAATCCTCGTCGTGAGCCTAGCGCTCCTTCGATTGCTGCGGTATCCGAGGAGCGTATCAATCAGATGATCTCGAGCTCTATGGACAGATATCGTGACGACATATCGGCCTTGATTTCGGAGCAGATCACATCGGCTTTTCAAAACTTGAATCTAGCCCAATCCGCTCGAGCTGCTCGCGATGACCATCATTTCGGGATAGCGGATTACCTCGCCAGTGTGCCACTAGGCAAGGCAGGGCGGAGCTATCCTAACGCGTGGTGGAGACCGGATGGGTGTCGAACATGCCACCCCCAGGCAATTTTACGTTGCTTTCCCAGTTTGCTCATCTGTTGTTTTCAGGTCCCGCACTCCACTTCTACTGGAGAGTGCATCGTGCCGTGAGAGAACTGGACTGGTACGAGCTTTGTAGTCGGTTGCAAGAGCGATACCAAGATCAGAGGACTGATCGTGACATCAAGGATGCCATGCGTCGTCGTAAGCAGGGAAGCAGCGAGAGCTTCGACGACTTTTTTAGACGCTATGCTCACCATCGCCGATTCGTTGCGAGAGCCTATGTCGAATAGTGAGATAGCAGTAGAGATTCGAAATAATTTGCGTTCGGAGTTGCAGCATGAGTTGTTGCATGTCGACACTTCTGACCTAGCTTGCTTGCGTAGGGAGTGTCATCGGCACGAGGAGTTCTTCAGAAGTATTCGTCCTCAGTATCGTTCTGCTTTTAGGCGGAACTTCGTAAGCACTCTTCAAGCAGAAGAGCATTCCGAGTCCGAGGCAGAAGAAGCACCCGAAGCAGAGATTTGTGCAGTTCGTTCATCCGACAATTCCAAATGTTGGCATTGCGAGGAGCAGGGACATCGCTACCACGACTGCCTTCAGCCTAGGCGTGTCTTCTGCTACGGTTGTGGAGCCGCAGATGTGTATAGGCCGAATTGCGATCGATGCAAAGCAAAGGCGGAAAACTCGACGCCGGATGCTCGTCGACCTCCGAGAGGCGACATCCGACGTTAATCTCGGTACCATCAACGTCCCCTAAATCTCCCAGCCTTACAAACTTACCTGATTGGACAATACCACAGCATTTCAAACCGTATCATGTCCGTCTGCGCGAATATTTAAAGCGTAGGGCGGAAATATTTAATGTCGATGCTACCGTGTCTAGTAGATCCAGATCTGCGACTCGTATGCGTGAATTTTGGCGACGCATACGAGGCCAGCAGCGGTATACCATCTCATCGATAGTCCACAGAAGCGGTGACATACGTCCTTTCACCCAAGTCAACGTTTTCAGCGAAGATTACATGGCTCTTCTTTATAGCGGAGCTAACAAGAGCGTCATGGGTGGAAAATTAGCGCAGAAAGTAGTTGGCCTTGTGTCCGGAAAGACGAAGGGCGTTGTTCATACTGCTGATGGACAGACGCAGTCGATAGCAGGTTTGATTTCTGTTTCCCTGACTTACAATTCGCTAAGCACAGACTTTGAGTTTTTGGTGGTTCCAGCTATTAAGCAAGATCTCATTTGCGGGATGGACTTTTGGAAACGATTTAACATCTCCATCGTTCCAGCGACGTCCATCAATAAGGTCCTTTGCAAGGCTGAACCCGATTCATCTCAGTTAGATTTGACCAGCCTCCAGAAGACGCAATTAGAAGCCGTAATTAATGTCTTTCCTTCCTTCGAGAAGAATGGCTTAGGGCTGACGACACTCATTCAGCATAACATCGATACTGCCGACGCGAAACCGATAAAACAGAGGTTTTATCCGTTGTCTCCAGCCAAGGAGAATCTTCTGTGCGTTGAGATCGATAGGATGCTGGCCATGGATGTGATTGAAGAAGCTCCTAGTTCGCCATGGTCCTCTCCGGTGACCTTGCACGTAAAACCTGGCAAGGTGAGATTTTGTTTGGACGCACGAAAGCTGAATGCGGTGACTGAAGGATGCATATCCCATTCCAATCATGGATGGGCTCCTTAGCAGGCTTCCTCCAGTTCATTGCATCTCCAAGGTGGATCTTAAGGATGCATTTTGGCAGATCTGTTTGGATGATGTCTCTCGTGCGAAGACAGCTTTCACGGTACCCAATCGTCCATTGTACCAGTTTAAGCGGATGCCATTCGGATTGACCAACGCTCCGCAGACGATGAGTCGATTGATGGATATGGTGATTCCTTACCAACTGAAATCGCATGTCCTTGTCTATTTGGATGATCTCCTGGTACTGTCCTCCAGTTTCGAGGAGCAAAACATCCCTGACTGAGGTTGCGCTCGCTGCGTGGCTGGCTGACCTCAATGTCCAGAAGAGTCTTCTGCTTCGTAATTGTTTCTTGGGTTCTTGTACGAAACCTTCTTTTCCCACAACCCGTCCCAAAGTCCCAAAAACAGCTTCGGAGGTTCTTGGGAATGACCGGTTGGTATCGAAGGTTTATTCCTAATTATTCGACCATCATCTTCTCACTTACTGAGCTCCTTAAAGGCAAGGCATTCCTTTGGAATGACCAGGCGCAAGAAGCCTTTAATAAAGTAAAGAGCGAGTTGTGCTCAGCTTCGTTCCTAGTTCATCCGAACTACACGAAGCCATTTGTGCTACAGTGCGATGCTTCCTTGCATGGAGTGGGTGCAGTTTTGGCACAATGCGATGAGTCTGGGGATGAGCGTCCCATAGCATATATGTCCAAGAAGCTGAACAAGGCTCAACGCAACTACACTGTGACGGAGCTCGAGTGTCTGGCAGTAGTCCTTGCGGTTAAGAAATTCAGGATGTATATCGAGGGTCATCCATTCAAGGTGGTGACAGATCACGCCAGTTTGCGCTGGCTGATGAACCAGCCAGACCTGAGTGGTAGGCTTGCTCGTTGGGCTATCAAGCTACAGGGTTTCTCCTTCACTATTGAGCATCGTAAGGGAAGCGAGAATGTTGTGGCAGATGCATTGTCTCCTTCGTTCGAGGATGCTGAAGTTTGTGCCTTAGTTTGCGAAGTCCTGCCTGAAATTGATCTCGAGTCGGAAGCGTTCCGCTCTGAGAGCTACCTTGCGCTGAAGGAAGAGGTCCTGTCAGCCAAACTCCCGGATTTTCAAGTGGTGGATGATTATATATATCATCGCACGGAGTTTGTGGGGGATGGCGTTAGCCCCGATGACGTTTGGAAGTGGGTGGTTCCCGAATCCTTGCGTGAAGGCGTCATCAAATCCGCTCATGACCAGCCATCTTCTGCTCATTGTGGCATGGCGAAGTGCTTGGAGCAGATCCGCCAAAAAGTTTTTCTGGCCAGGCATGGTGATGAACGTCAGAGACTATGTTCGGAACTGCGAGGTTTGTCGTACGACGAAGTACCCGAACAGTTCTTTGAGGCCACTGATGGGAGCTCGCGTCGTAACTGAGCGGCCCCTTCCAACGTTTATACGTGGATTTTATTGGTCCGTTTCCGAGATCCAAGAAGGGAAACATCGGAATCCTCATCGTCCTAGACCACTTCTCCAGGTTCACCTTCTTGAAGGCAGTGAAGAAGTTCACCGCCAAGGTAGTGATCGACGTCCTGAAGGACGAGGTATTTAATTGCTTCGGAGTGCCGGAAGTTGTCGTGAGCGATAATGGCACTCAGTTCAAAAGCCATGAGTTCACGACCTTCCTGGCGAATTTCGGAGTCCGCCACATTTGCACGGGTGCATATGCTCCTCATTTGAACGCAGCTGAGAGAGTCAACCGTTCGATTAATGCGGCGCTGAGAGCGTATGTGCAGGGTGACCAGCGAGAGTGGGATGTAGTCCTCAGTAGCATCAACTGTTCGCTACGAAAGACCTTGCATCAGTCTATCGGCATGTCGCCATACGTGGTTGTCTTCGGACAACATATGATGTCGCATGGAGCTGATTATCAATTGTTGAGGAAGCTCAATATGCTAGGTGATCCTAATGCTGACGTTCCCAGATCGGATGGGCTGCAGTTGATTCGCTCGAAGATCGATTCTAATCTTCTGAAGGCGTATGAGCAGAATCAACGCAACTACAAACTGCGGGCAAAACCACGATCCTTCGAGGTGGGTCAGGTGGTCGTTAAACGCAATTTCGCATTGAGCAATGCTGCAGCCAATTTTAATGCAAGGCTGGCTCCGGTGGGAACCCAAGTTCGCATTAAAAAGAGGCTAGGTAACACCCTGTATCTAGTGGAGGATCTAGCGGGGAAGGTGCTGGGTAATTTCCATGCCAAAGACCTATGGCCATAAACTCCAAGCTCATTTCGTTCATATCGGTCGGAATTCCTACACGAACCTTTTGATTCTTTTTCAAATTCAATTTCAGACCAGTGGCGTAAAATTGAATCTGATGGTGTAGGGCCCGTGTAGAAATTCCCTTTCAAATTCAAATTTAAATTTGAATTTGAATTTTCTTTGGCGGTTAATCGAATATAAATTTGAATTTGAAATTTTGGCGGTTAATCGAACTCGATACTTTAATCGAGGTGGCATCTCTGTACCATTCGATCGATCAGGGTTGATAAATGGCGTACCGATATATCGGGTTCGCCAGGGTTACTTTGGTGATCGATACCACCTGTCAAAATCGAGACAGCTGTCAGCCACACTTCCGCAAAAATTTTCGTCAGCAAGCGTGCAAAACAAAATTTATACTAAGTGAAAAATAAAAAAATATATGATTGAGCTGCTTATTTGGAACAGGCAATACAACCCGGACATTTCATCTTGCCTTTCCGAACCATTTCAAGAGTGAGTAGTGCCTCATATCATCATGAGATGAGCGTTTCTCATCATCCTTTTGGACCTACAGTAACCCTCGTGTGGCCATCGGAGCGCTAGCGCTCGCGCCATCGTCTTCTCGTCAGGCCCTGTTGTTTGCTGAGTTGCTGTTGTTGCTGAGTTGCTGTTGTTTGCTGAGTTGCTGTTGTTTGCTGAGTTGCTGTTGTTGCTGAGTTGCTGTTGTTTGCTGAGTTGCTGTTGTTGCTGCGTTGCTGTGGGTGCTGCTGGTGTTGCGCACGAGTGGTGCCGCCCGCCACTTTGACTGCGAGGCTACACCAATTGATGCACAGTGGTGCGCTGCCCGCCATTTTGCCATTGCAAAGTTGGCTGCCACCCTGTTGCCATTTAGCTGTCGTTGGATAGGGGCTGCTCGTCAACCTAATTGTGTGGCCATTCCGAACTGGTGCACAGTGGTGTGTTGCTGCCACTTCGCTGCCAAGTTGCTGTCAGTTGGCATTATTTGAATCAGTGTTGCTGCGTGGTATTTCTACCAGCCGTTTGGTGTCAAGATTTGGGTGAGTTCCAAATAAACAAAATTTGGTAACTTGAGATTTCTAATGCCGGTTGAATTCCATATTTAGACCATCTTTGCTCGCGGCTTCAAAGCCGGCTATTTGACTTCGGCGCACACGCGCACAATTTGCTGGACATATGCACGCGCAGGATTTAAATACACTCAAACACACACCATCCATGCATACACACGAAAACAAACACATATTATTGTAAACACAATTTCATACACGCTCACACACAATTTCATACACGCTCACACACAATTTCATACACGCTCACACACAATTCCATACATACTCACACACACTTCGTGTTATTCCCCTTACACCTCCACACATCTTCAGTTGGAGAGATTTGAAGTGTTTCCAACAGCAAGGCGCGTTTTTTGGTGTTGAAAGTTTTTCCCGCTTTTTTGTGTTTTTGCTGGGAGTTCTGACATGAAAGTGCAAGGTGCTTGGACAAAGTCTGGTGCACCTGTAGGAGGACTCACTGCGACGTTCCCCGGCTCCGAACCGTGAGTTTTCTTCCAAGTCTCATCACCGCGCTTGTTGGTGGTGGGGGCGCGGAGAGCGCGGTGAGGTGGGGTGAAAGTGTGTAAATAAATTTCACCTTTTTCCTCAAGTTTTCCTTTGTTTGTTTCTTTTGTTGGGCGCGCCATTGTGGCGGGCGGCGCTAAGAAACCAGCTGATAGCGCTGCCAACTGATCGCAGGGCTATTACTATTATCACTAAGCATCGAATATCGATGCTTGGCGATACTATAGTGAGCGACCTTGAGCGGTTGGCGTTGCCAGATCGACGGTGCGATAACTTGAACGTTGCGACCGTTGAGCGGGAAATTGAATTCAAATTTGAACTTAAAATTCAAATTTGTTTTCTGATACGCCTATTTTTGCGGTGCGATTATCCTTGCGTTGCGACCGTTGGGCGCGAAATTCAATTTTGGAATTAAATTTGGATTTGTTTTCCGCCCATTAAATATATAATAAATTATAAATTTTAATTTGATTTTAGGTTCATAGAATTTAAGTTGATATTTAATTTATTTTTATTCTAATTTAAATTGATAATTTTTTTTTTTTTGGAGTGGGCCATCTAGAAAGGGGTAGATAATGGACAAGCCGGCTAGGGGGGCATTGCCCCCAACGCCGACGATCCATTCAAAAAAAGTCTAGGATGTCGAGGTCCCCCACGAGGGGCGTGGAAATTGCAATGCAGGGCGATGGTATCCCTGCGCCAGCGGTTTGAGGGTACAAACGGTACCTCATACAACGGCGGAAATTCCAAGCATTCGCGGTGCTGTGGAGGTGGGTGGCCTGGCCTCTGTAGCGTCTACCACCATAGGTCAAAAGAAGATCACTGATCTTATCAGCGTGCCGACGCTAAAAATAGCGTCGAAATCCCCTTCCACGTCGCCAATACGGCCACTGGATCTGTCGGAACCTTGCGGGGTATCCTAGCAATGATGAGTGTCAAAATTAATTTGGTGCTATCCGCTTTCGAGACGCAGCGCCACGTTACTAAGGAGACCAAAGGCGCAATCATTGATCTGGCCGCTCTCAATGCCAGAGCGATGCAGCTGGAAGAGGGTGTTGCAAGAGAGTGCGCTTGCAAGGATACCGCTACTCAGACTGAGAAGAAAGTTCTGCCCACCGGCGACGAGCGCAAAAATACCGCACTGAAAGATACTTCAGTGAAGCGCCCTGTAGTTAAGCCCCCTCAGTGAAGCCTTCTCTGAGCAATCCAACTGAGCGTGCGACTCCTATGCCAAAGGATTCAATTCCGGCTAGCTATGCGGCTGTTGCCAAGGACGCTAGCAAAGAGGAGTGGTCTAAGCTAAAGGCCTGCGCAAGAAGCCAGAGGCTTTTATAATTAAAAAGACTGGTGAAGCGTCATATCCTGATATGCTCCGCAAGTTGAAAGCGGACCCTAACCTAAGTGTTTTTGGCAACCACGTCAAAAAAATCAGGAGAACCCAACAAGGCGAGCTACTGCTCGAAGTAAGGGTTAAGGAAGCAGCAAGTGTGTCCACATTTAGAGGGGGACTCGAAGAGTCCCTGAAGGAAATGGCAGCTGTCCGCACAGGTGCCCAGAGAATGGCACTCTCCATCAGCGGTATGGATGAGGCAACGACAGCAGAGGAACTCCTCAGCTGTCTGGCCTCTCAGTTCCAGGGCATCAGTTTTCATCCGGATGCAGTGGGCGGCCTGCGTAAAATGCGGGATGGCACCCAGATAGCGACAGTCATGCTAAGCCCGAATGATGCGATCACATTGCTGAAAAAGGGCACGGTAACAGTAGGCTGGTCACGTTGCCGCATCATCCAGGATGTACGTCCTACGAGATGCTTTAGGTGTCTGGGTTTCGGACACCATGCTTCCAGTGCAAGGCGACTGATCGGTCTGACTGTTGCTTTGCGCGGCGAGCGCGGCCATAAGGCAAAGGGATGCGAGGCACCACCTAAATGCCTGATCTGCAGCAGTGAGGTGAACAGGAACCACACCACGGGTGGTTTTGCGTGCCCGACCTTCAAGGCGACAAGGAGCTAAGAGCCACTATAATGTTTGACCAAATAAACATTATCCAGCTCAATGTCAATCACTGCGCAGCTGCTCAGAGTCTTCTGACTCAGACAGCGGCGGAGCGCAATGCAGACATCATGCTCCTCAGCGAACCCTATTTCCAGGGTGGCGGTAACGCGGGTCTGATCCTTGATGAGTCGGGTAAGGCGGCTATCAAGTGTTGCAGTCCTCTCCATATACAGGATCGGGCGACCTCGCCAATGCGTGGCATTGCATATGCGAGGATCAAAGGCGTGCATATTTACAGCTGTTATGCGCCTCCTAGCGACAGCTCTGACCAATTTGATGATATGCTCAACATGCTCGTGAGCCATGCGAGAGGGCGCAGGCCAACGATTATAGCAGGCGACTTCAATACCTGGGCGACAGAATGGGGCAGCCGCGTCTCCAACTACAGAGGACGAGCCGTGACTGACTCCATGATTCTGCTCGACCTGATCCTGCGGAATGACGGCCGCAAGCCGACCTTCAACAACGACAGGGGCACGTCATATATTGATGTTACCTTCGTCAGCAGAGGCTTAGTAGCAAACACAAATTGGACAGTCTCTGATGAGGTAACTCTGAGCGACCATGCTCTGATCACCTTTTGCGTGCGACCAATGGGAGCGGTACGCAGTATGCGGAGGAACTCACCCGGTCAAGCTTGGGATGTTAGAAAGTTTGATAATGATATGCTGTCATATCAAATCGACTCCCTAACCATCTCAACTGGCCATGCGGAGATGATGGCGGCCAATCTGATGAAGCTGCTGGTATCAACTTGCGATGCTACGATGCCGAGAAAAGGGGCAAAAAGCGCAAGTCTCCTGTCCACTGGTGGAATGAATCCTTACACCAGCTTCGGTTGGAATGCAACAGGACTAGGAGACGAGCGCAACGGGGCCAGAGGAGACTCTAGCCACGCCGAACTTCTCCAGGTTTTCAGAGCCAAGCGCGCAGAGTTGAAAAAAGGTATATCGGCTGCTAAAGCGCGCGCCTTTTGGGATCTGCTTGAGAGCGTAGACGACGACCCTTGGGGGTCTCGCCTACAAAATCGTAAGTAATAAGTTAAGAAAGAGGGAGGGTACTCCATCTGAACCCAATGTGATGGCCAATCTTGTGGCGGAGCTGTTCCCTGAACAGACCACGTTATGGCAGCCACTAGAAGATACCCCTGCGTCTCCCTTCCCTTGCGTAACAGTAAGCGAAGTAGTCGAGGCTGCAAAGCGTATAAAGGCCAATAAATCTCCTGGCCTGGATGGAATTCCGGGAGTGGTGGTCAAGGCGGTGGCGCTTGCGCGACCCGAAATCTTCAGGGACACTTTTCAGCAGTGCCTCGTGGAGGGGCCTTCCCCAGCGGTGGAAAAGCCAAAAGCTCGTACTATTGCCGAAAGGTAAGGGGCAAGCACAAGGTGCATGCAACTACCGCCCACTATGTATGCTTGACATAGTGGGTAAGCTATTCGAGCGTTTTCTGTATGCTCGCATAGAGGCAATAACGGAGAGTCCCAATGGCCTGAGTAGGCATCAGTACGGCTTCCGCAAGGGAAAAAGTACACTTGATGCCCTCTCGGCTGTTGCAGATATAGCCAAGAACGCTCTCGATGGTGACAGATGGCTTGGCGGCAGAAAGGAGTACTGCGCAATCGTCACGCTGGACGTGAAGAACGCCTTCAACACTGCAAGATGGCCTACAATTTTAAGTGCTATGCACAATATGGGTATCCAGGAGTATTTAAGATTAGTGGTAGGTAGTTATTTCAGGGACCGAGTCCTTTGATTCGACACGGATGCTGGCCCGAGCAGCTACCGAGTTTCGTCAGGTGTTCCCCCAAGGATCGGTACTTGGACCGATCCTGTGGAACATTATGTACGATGGGATCTTGGGCGTTAGCAAGCCCATCGGAGCTGAGCTGCACTGCTTTGCAGATGACGTGGCAATAACAGCGGTCGCCAAAACACTAACTGAGTTACAGGCAAAGTGCAACGCGACGATTAGATCGACCATCGACTGGCTGGAGAAAGTCGGTCTAAAAATCGCGGCGCACAAGACCGAGGCTGTTCTGCTGAGCAGCAGGAAAACTGTGGAGACTCTGCAGGTCTCAGTTAATGGGATCCAAGTTACTTCAGCGGGATCGCTAAAGTACCTGGGTATCCTTATAGACCACAGGCTCTCTTTTTTAAGGATCACGCAAACTATGCTAGCAGGAAGGCAGGGATAACATCTGCCTCATTGGCAAGGCCTCATGCCAAACGTGGGTGGACCTAGGATGCCGGCTCGAAAGCTGCTGGTGGCGGTAGCAAAAGCAACGCTTTTATATGCTGCGCCTATCTGAAGCACAGCCACAAATAAGAGTACTTACCTTAAAGGCGTGCGATCGGTGATGCGGACTATGTCCCTGAGACTCATCAGAGGATTCAGAACGATTTCAGATGACGCAGCACTTGCCCTGGCAGGGGCTGCCCCATCGACCTCGAGATCAAGGCACTGGGCTTTATTCGAGATGGCGTTTCTCGGCTAGAGTCTCAAGAGTGGCTGAAGAGAGAGTGGCAGGCTAGATGGCAAACGTCGCACCGTGGGAGATGGACTTATCAGCTCATCCCAGTGTTAGCGGAATGGGCAGAGTGTCAACACAAAGAAGTGGACTACCACCTGACCCAGTTCCTTACTGACCATGGCTGCTTCCGTGCGTATCTATTTCGGTTTCGCCATGTAGATTCAGCCCAGTGCCTCTACTGCACCGACGCTGTGGAAACTGCGGAACATGTCCTTATGAATTGTTCCCGGTTTACTTTGGAGAGAGATCAGCTAAGGTCTCTGTCCGGAGTGCCGCTCAGCCCAAGAGGCTTGTTCTCTGCCATGTTGGCGAACAAGGATGCATGGGACGTGGGGCATGGCATCATCATTAACATGATGAAGAGGGTCCGAGCCGATGAGATGACCAATAGAGCTGGTACATAATTTTTGTTCTCAAGATAAATAGTATTCAGATTTTCTAATTTTATTTTCTATTTCTTTAGAGGTCGTTAGTAATTAGTAATATTTCAGTAGACAGTAAGCCTTTATACATTAAATAAGGAGATTTTTTCCCTGTGTGGTGGCGGGGCTAGAATACTACCTCAGTGGGCTCGGCTTGTCGTAAAAGGCGACTAAAGAGTTAAGGAAGGGGAGTCACGCTACATGCTAACGCATCTAAGAGGGAGTGCGACCTGGCCTCACATCCTGCTCACCGAAGTATTACCTTGACTGGCAGTCCCGGTGAGCGCGTTAAGGACTGGTGAGTGTACGGAGGTTTTTTTTTAGTACGTAGGCATAAACCTATTCTATAGGGGTATGAATCGTGCATGCCATCTCCGTATGGTATCTTTCGAAGATTTACTTTTCCTCCAGTATATGTATTATAAAAAAAAAAAAAAACACATCTTCAGTTGAAGTGTTTCCAACAGCAAGGCGCGTTTTTTGGTGTTGAAAGTTTTTTCCCGATTTTTTGTGTTTTTCCTGGTGCGAGTTCTGACCTGAAAGTGCAAGGTGCTTGGTCAAAGTCTGGTGCACCTGTAGGAGTACTCACTGCGACGTTCTCCGGCTCCTGGAATCCAAACCGTGAGTTTTCTTCCAAGTCTCATCACCGCGCTTGTTGGTGGTGGGGGGCGCGGAGAGCGCGGCGAGGGCTGAGTGAAAGTGTAAATATAACTTTCACTCAAGTTTTCCTCGCTTTTGTTTGTTTTTGTTTCTTAGTCGCGCCATTGTGGCGGGCGGCGCTAAGAAACCAGCTGATAGCGCTGCCAACTGATCGCAGGCTATTACTATTATCACTAAGCATCGAATATCGATGCTTGGCGATACTATAGTGAGCGACCTTGAGCGTGTGGCGTTGCCAGATCGACGGTGCGATAACTTGAACGTTGCGACCGTTGAGCGTGAAATTCGAATTCAAATTTGAACTTAAAATTCAAATTTGTTTTCTGATACGCCTATTTTTGCGGTGCACCGTTGGGCGCGAAATTCAATTTTGAATTAAATTTGGATTTGTTTTCCGCCCATTAAATATATAATAAATTATAAATTTTAATTTGATTTTAAGTTCATAGAATTTAAGTTGATATTTAATTTATTTTTATTCTAATTTAAATTGAAAATTTTTCTTTTTTTTGGAGTGGGCCATCTAGAAAGGGGTAGATAATGGACAAGCCAGCGGGGGCATTGCCCCCAACGCCGACGATACATTCAAAAAAAGTTCTAGGATGTCGAGGTCCCCCACGAGAGGCGTGGAAATTGCAATGCAGGGCGATGGTATCCCTGCGCCAGCGGTTGTGAGGGTACAAACGGTACCTCATACAACGGCGGAAATTCCAAGCATTCGCGGTGCTGTGGAGGTGGGTGGCCTGGCCTCTGTAGCGTCTACCACCATAGGTCAAAAGAAGATCACTGATCTTATCAGCGTGCCGACGCTAAAAATAGCGTCGAAATCCCCTTCCACGTCGCCAATACGGCCACTGGATCTGTCGGGGGCATAATGAAGGCTTGCGGAGTATCCTAGCAATGATGAGGGTCAAAATTAATTTGGTGCTATCCGCTTTCGAGACGCAGCGCCACGTTACTAAGGAGACCAAAGGCGCAATCATTGGTCTGGCCGCTCTCAATGCCAGAGCGATGCAGCTGGAAGAGGGTGTTGCAAGAGAGTGCTCTTGCAAGGATACCGCTACTCAGACTGAGAAGAAAGTCTGCCCACCGGCGACGAGCGCAAAAAATACCGCACTGAAAGATACTTCAGTGAAGCGCCCTGTAGTTAAGCCCCCTCAGTGAAGCCTTCTCTGAGCAATCCAACTGAGCGTGCGACTCCTATGCCAAAGGATTCAATTCCGGCTAGCTATGCGGCTGTTGCCAAGGACGCTAGCAAAGAGGAGTGGTCTAAGGTAAAGCCTAAGCGCTTGCGCAAGAAGCCAGAGGCTTTTATAATTAAAAAAGACTGGTGAAGCGTCATATCCTGATATGCTCCGCAAGTTGAAAGCGGACCCTAACCTAAGTGTTTTTGGCAACCACGTCAAAAAAAATCAGGAGAACCCAACAAGGCGAGCTACTGCTCGAAGTAAGGGTTAAGGAAGCAGCAAGTGTGTCCACATTTAGAGGGGTACTCGAAGAGTCCCTGAAGGAAATGGCAGCTGTCCGCACAGGTGCCCAGAGAATGGCACTCTCCATCAGCGGTATGGATGAGGCAACGACAGCAGAGGAACTCCTCAGCTGTCTGGCCTCTCAGTTCCAGGGCATCAGTTTTCATCCGGATGCAGTGCGCGGCCTGCGTAAAATGCGGGATGGCACCCAGATAGCGACAGTCATGCTAAGCCCGAATGATGCGATCACATTGCTGAAAAAGGGCACGGTAACAGTAGGCTGGTCACGTTGCCGCATCATCCAGGATGTACGTCCTACGAGATGCTTTAGGTGTCTGGGCTTCGGACACCATGCTTCCAGTTGCAAGGCGGCTGATCGGTCTGACTGTTGCTTGCGTTGCGGCGAGCGCGGCCATAAGGCAAAGGGATGCGAGGCACCACCTAAATGCCTGATCTGCAGCAGTGAGGTGAACAGGAACCACACCACGGGTGGTTTTTGCGTGCCCGACCTTCAAGGCGAGCCAAAAGGAGCTAAGAGCCACTATAATGTTTGACCAAATAAACATTATCCAGCTCAATGTCAATCACTGCGCAGCTGCTCAGAGTCTTCTGACTCAGACAGCGGCGGAGCGCAATGCAGACATCATGCTCCTCAGCGAACCCTATTTCCAGGGTGGCGGTAACGCGGGTCTGATCCTTGATGAGTCGGGTAAGGCGGCTATCAAGTGTTGCAGTCCTCTCCATATACAGGATCGGGCGACCTCGCCAATGCGTGGCATTGCATATGCGAGGATCAAAGGCGTGCATATTTACAGCTGTTATGCGCCTCCTAGCGACAGCTCTGACCAATTTGATGATATGCTCAACATGCTCGTGAGCCATGCGAGAGGGCGCAGGCCAACGATTATAGCAGGCGACTTCAATGCCTGGGCGACAGAATGGGGCAGCCGCGTCTCCAACTCCAGAGGACGAGCCGTGACTGACTCCATGATTCTGCTCGACCTGATCCTGCTGAATGACGGCCGCAAGCCGACCTTCAACAACGACAGGGGCACGTCATATATTGATGTTACCTTCGTCAGCAGAGGCTTAGTAGCAAACACAAATTGGACAGTCTCTGATGAGGTAACTCTGAGCGACCATGCTCTGATCACCTTTTGCGTGCGACCAATGGGAGCGGTACGCAGTATGCGGAGGAACTCACCCGGTCAAGCTTGGGATGTTAGAAAGTTTGATAATGATATGCTGTCATATAAAATCGACTCCCTAACCATCTCAACTGGCCATGCGGAGATGATGGCGGCCAATCTGATGAAGCTGCTGGTATCAACTTGCGATGCTACGATGCCGAGAAAAAGCAAGGCAAAGCGCAAGTCTCCTGTCCACTGGTGGAATGAATCCTTACACCAGCTTCGGTTGGAATGCAACAGGACTAGGAGACGAGCGCAACGAGCCAGAGGAGACTCTAGCCACGCCGAACTTCTCCAGGTTTTCAGAGCCAAGCGCGCAGAGTTGAAAAAAAGGTATATCGGCTGCTAAAGCGCGCGCCTTTAAGGATCTGCTTGAGAGAGTAGACGACGACCCTTGGGGTCTCGCCTACAAAATCGTAAGTAATAAGTTAAGAAAGAGGGAGGGTACTCCATCTGAACCCAATGTGATGGCCAATCTTGTGGCGGAGCTGTTTCCTGAACAGACCACGTTATGGCAGCCACTAGAAGATACCCCTGCGTCTCCCTTCCCTTGCGTAACAGTAAGCGAAGTAGTCGAGGCTGCAAAGCGTATAAAGGCCAATAAATCTCCTGGCCTGGATGGAATTCCGGGAGTGGTGGTCAAGGCGGTGGCGCTTGCGCGACCCGAAATCTTCAGGGACACTTTTCAGCAGTGCCTCGTGGATGGGGTCTTTCCTAAGCGGTGGAAAAGCCAAAAGCTCGTACTATTGCCGAAAGGTAAGGGGCAAGCACAAGGTGCATGCAACTACCGCCCACTATGTATGCTTGACATAGTGGGTAAGCTATTCGAGCGTATTCTGTATGCTCGCATAGAGGCAATAACGGAGAGTCCCAATGGCCTGAGTAGGCATCAGTACGGCTTCCGCAAGGGAAAAAGTACACTTGATGCCCTCTCGGCTGTTGCAGATATAGCCAAGAACGCTCTCGATGGTGACAGATGGCTTGGCGGCAGAAAGGAGTACTGCGCAATCGTCACGCTGGACGTGAAGAACGCCTTCAACACTGCAAGATGGCCTACAATTTTAAGTGCTATGCACAATATGGGTATCCAGGAGTATTTAAGATTAGTGGTTGGTAGTTATTTCAGGGACCGAGTCCTTTGGTTCGACACGGATGCTGGCCCGAGAAGCTACCGAGTTTCGTCAGGTGTTCCCCAAGGATCGGTACTTGGACCGATCCTGTGGAACATTATGTACGATGGGATCTTGGGCGTTAGCAAGCCCATCGGAGCTGAGCTGCACTGCTTTGCAGATGACGTGGCAATAACAGCGGTCGCCAAAACACTAACTGAGTTACAGGCAAAGTGCAACGCGACGATTAGATCGACCATCGACTGGCTGGAGAAAGTCGGTCTAAAAATCGCGGCGCACAAGACCGAGGCTGTTCTGCTGAGCAGCAGGAAAACTGTGGAGACTCTGCAGGTCTCAGTTAATGGGATCCAAGTTACTTCAGCGGGATCGCTAAAGTACCTGGGTATCCTTATAGACCACAGGCTCTCTTTTAAGGATCACGCAAACTATGCTAGCAGGAAGGCAGGGATAACATCTGCCTCATTGGCAAGGCTCATGCCAAACGTGGGTGGACCTAGGATGCCGGCTCGAAAGCTGCTGGTGGCGGTAGCAAAAGCAACGCTTTTATATGCTGCGCCTATCTGGAGCACAGCCACAAATAAGAGTACTTACCTTAAAGGCGCGCGATCGGTGATGCGGACTATGTCCCTCAGACTCATCAGAGGATTCAGAACGATTTCAGATGACGCAGCACTTGCCCTGGCAGGCATGCCGCCCATCGACCTCGAGATCAAGGCACTGGGCTTTATTCGAGATGGCGTTTCTCGGCTAGAGTCTCAAGAGTGGCTGAAGAGAGAGTGGCAGGCTAGATGGCAAACGTCGCACCGTGGGAGATGGACTTATCAGCTCATCCCAGTGTTAGCGGAATGGGCAGAGTGTCAACACAAAGAAGTGGACTACCACCTGACCCAGTTCCTTACTGACCATGGCTGCTTCCGTGCGTATCTATTTCGGTTTCGCCATGTAGATTCAGCCCAGTGCCTCTACTGCACCGACGCTGTGGAAACTGCGGAACATGTCCTTATGAATTGTTCCCGGTTTACTTTGGAGAGAGATCAGCTAAGGTCTCTGTCCGGAGTGCCGCTCAGCCCAAGAGGCTTGTTCTCTGCCATGTTGGCGAACAAGGATGCATGGGACGTGGGGCATGGCATCATCATTAACATGATGAAGAGGGTCCGAGCCGATGAGATGACCAATAGAGCTGGTACATAATTTTTGTTCTCAGGATAAATAGTATTCAGATTTTCTAATTTTTATTTTCTATTTCTTTAGAGGTCGTTAGTAATTAGTAATATTTCAGTAGACAGTAGGCAATTTATACATTAAATAAGGAGATTTTTTCCTGTGTGGTGGCGGGGCTAGAATACTACCTCAGTGGGCTCGGCTTGTCGTAAAAGGCGACTAAAGAGTTAAGGAAGGGGAGTCACGCTACATGCTAACGCATCTAAGAGGGAGTGCGACCTGGCCTCACATCCTGCTCACCGAAGTATTACCTTGACTGGCAGTCCCGGTGAGCGCGTTAAGGACTGGTGAGTGTACGGAGGTTTTTTTTTTAGTACGTAGGCATAAACCTATTCTATAGGGGTATGAATCGTGCATGCCATCTCCGTATGGTATCTTTCGAAGATTTACTTTTCCTCCAGTATATGTATTATAAAAAAAAAAAAAAACACATCTTCATTTATTTTTATATTTTTATTCATTTTTATTTTTATTTCTTTAAATTCATTTCAATTACTCTTTCAATTTATATTTTTTTTTTTGTATTTTTATTTGATTTCCTTTTATATAATTTCATTTTTTTTTTATTTTCTATTATTAGTTTGTAAATCCTTTTGATTTTTATTTTTATTTTGATTTCTTTTTATCATTTTATTTTCGATTTCTTTTATTTTTTTTATTATTTTCTTTACTAATTTTTTTTATTATTTCATTCATATTAACGTAAAATGTAACTTAAAAATAAAACCAATATATAATAAAGTATAAATAAGAACAGTGTATTAATTAAAAGAGGGAAGAGTATTGTGATTGGCCTTTGTATATTGTGTTGCGATTGCTATTATTATTTTTTTTTACAAACAGCTGTGTCGTATGGGCCCTTACGGATCACGGGTGAGTCGCATGCACATATTTACAAATGTTGCCAATCATTTATTCTTGTGTATCCTAATTGAAAATATACACTACCTTAAAATATACACTACCTTAGAAGCTAGTCGAAAATTTAATTGAGGAAAATATAAATAATCAAAGAATATTAGGCCATTGAAATACTGAGATTGTGCAGCATGAAGCTGCTTAAATTTGAAATAAAATTTTTATACACAACATTGAATATAATTGAAATGGAATAACTTTTTATTTTGAGGCACTAAGGGGGTAGCAACACGGCGGCATAATGGGTGGTTTTGGGAATTTATTTCCCAGACTACATGGTTGGGTGGGTGAAGAAGGAGAGCGACCCATCTGGCTCTCCGACTGATCGGATTAGAGATGGTCCACCCGTTCATTTTGGCAGTCCTTTTATTTCCCCGTCTTTCTTTTTGTGCAGAACCTAACCTGTCGATTTTTCTGTCAACATCGATAGCCGAACCCGCACACAAAAACCCAGCCCATTTTCCCTGAGCCTAGCCGGCTTAATTAGACAGGGTGTGCGGGGGGGGAGGCTAACGGACTTCGGTTTACCATGACGTTACTCGATTTACATAAAATCCGTATCCCTAGGTACGTATGTCTAAATATGTATCAAAGGGTTAAGATACATGGCTTTGCCGATGCATCCAGTCATGCGTACGGTTGTTGCATATACGTTCGAGATTGTAACAACCGAGACGTTGGCATTACATTGCTCACTGCAAAGTCTAGGGTAGCTCCATTAAACGTGAAGACAATACCCCGATTAGAGCTATGCGCAGTGCTCTTGCTGGCCAAGCTATGGCACCGAATTGCGACAACCTTATTAAAATTTACTATAGAACGCTTGAATTTCTGGTCGGATTCACAGATTGTGCTGTATTGGTTACAACGCGATTCTGGCACATTGGGCAAATTTGTGGCAAATAGAACTGCTGAATTTCAGGAGTTGTCGAAAGGTATTGTGTGGCGTCACGTTCCAACATGCTAATCCGGCGGATTTACTATCGAGAGGAACCGACATAGACGAGATTCTTAGCTCGTTATGGTTCGATGTGCCCAGTTTCTTGAAACTGGAGGAAGATCAATGGCCTCAGCTTCACCTGGTTGAAATAGCGTCGGAAATCAAATCTTCCGAACACAAAAAAAGTGCTTGTTAAAGCTCGTCAATGTTAAAAATAAGATAGAATTTAAGAGAGCACATGAAGTGTCGTTAAGTTGAGACGATCGGCAAATGCCGAGGACTAATTCGGGGAGTGCGGTCGGATTATGACCCACTCTCACCTAAATTATAGATTACTTTCGTTTGTGCACTGAAGCCAACTACTCGTACATATTAAAAACCTTTGAAGCCGAACTCCGCGTCCTTTTATTGTATAGTTAATATCGTTTCGTTTGTTCAATTTCTCTAAAAATCTTAGAGAATTTTCATTGGCGCCCGAGCAGGGACTCGAGATTCGGCGGTTTTTTATATATATTATATTGTCGGTTGTAGTTGGCTTCGCGCGTCGTGTGTATAAAATAAAGTGTATTTTACTGGATTGCCGTTTTCGCCAAAGGAGGTCATCTATGTCTATCGATTCTCTAGACAGCCAGGTATTTAGTATCAAAAATTGAGCAACTCTTGTTGCTTGAAACGACGAAATTGTCGAAATAAATATAGAAGTACATAATCACCTGTACTAAGTGCTCAAATTTTGATACTTAACATAGTCTTTGAATATTGCATGCAAGCTGTGTATCTGCATATGTATATACGTGTGTACATGATTGCTTCTACACACATCGATACATTTGTATTTACATTGAAACATAAATATGTATGTCTACATACGTATGTCGGAGAAGGAGATCTTGGCTGATCTCCTTCTATTATTTTTATATTATTTTTACAAGTCTAAGAGCACAGCAAGTCGCCTGCAAGATGTTAAGTCGTCACTCTCTTTTTACCGGACTCTACTCAACTGACCGTTCCACCGCGTGGCGTCGTTCCTTTTCTCTTCGTTCCTCTACCATGTATTTCATCACGTTCATTCAGCAAAGTATTTCATCATATTCATTCTTTTTGCATGTACACTCTCACTGTTCTCTAGAACATCTGCAGGCGCCATGCTCATTCGAATTGCCATTCAAATGATGCTCTTGTTATATAACAAAATTCATTCCTTCAACATACCATGTACTACTTTTCAGTTAAATTCAACATTATTCTGTTACCAAGCTGCGACACGGCCTTCCTGATGATCACACTTCCTCGTGTGCTATAAAACATTTATTTTTTTTAAAGCTCAAATACTTCTTTATTTTAACACATAATTTGAAATTAGTTCGACATAGGATGTTTCTTCAATTAAATATCAAATACTTCATGACTAACATAAGATTTTCTTTTTTTTTTACATATAGATTACAACATAAGATATTTCTTCATTTCAACATAATACATTTCTTCATTCCAACATAAGATATTTGTTCATTTCAACAAAAGATTTTGTTTGCTTTACTTCTGTTTTACTTTTAAGGGCTCCATGCTCTGCTCAAGTTCTCTCTAGCAATTAACGTTTTCTCTTCTCTTTTCTCTCATCTTCTGTTCAAGCCAAACAACTACATCTCCGCTATGCCACATGATACTTCACATTTCGTTTCGACAGACTATCCATAACACACTCTCGTTCACTAGAGAGTCTATCACGTCACGTTCTTAGGCTCTTGCTGCACACCTTTGCAACGATAACACGCACTCTGTGTCATGGTCACTCTTGACCCTCATAGCCCCCGCCATGTAGCCACTGGCCAGCTAACTACATGGTGCGACTGTAGCCTTGTGAATGATTTAATTTGTGTAGATGGAACCATCGACTGCCTCACCTGGCGATCTCTCGATTATCTCTGCGTCTACCTCCTTAGGCATCGCGCGCAATTGTTCATTTGCATACTTATATGTTCGTTTGCTTGTCAAAGATTTCAACGTATATCGGTCACCATCAAGCTTCTCTACTATCACAAAAGGACCTTTAAACTTTGGGTCGAGCTTTGTTTGGTGCCGTTGTTCACTCTTGACCAGGACATGGTCGCCCACCTTATAGGCAACAATCTTAGCTTTACTTTTATCATATCTTAGTTTGTCATATTTAGCATTTTTCTCTATATTATGTAGGGCTGTTTTTCTAATACTATCTCTGTCAACTGCATCTTCTTCTATTAATGGCATCATGCCCATAGGTCTAGCCTCTTTCCCTATTAATAATTCTAATGGACTAACTTTTGTTACTCGATGAGCCGTGCAATTCATGGCCAACTGGATTTCCTTTAAAGCTTCTTGCCAAGATCGCTTACTGGTCTCTACCGCTGTCAGCATTGCCTTCATGGTACTCATGACGCGCTCCACTTGGCCATTAGCGCGGCTAGCTCCAGTTGCTATTATATGGAGATCTATTTTTTGAGATGAGCAGAATTGCTTAAAATCATTGCTAGTAAAGCTACGGCCCTGGTCTGCAATTATGCGAGTTGGCACCCCAAAAAGACATATAGTGGACTTAAATGCATCAATGCAACTGTTTGTGTCCAGGTTTAGTGCATGGTGCAAATGAACATATTTAGTGAAGGCATCTATTTGCACTATCACGTATTCTTTAATGTCATTCTTCCCACTTAACTTTCCACTAATGTCGACGTGCACTGTGTGCCATGGAATGCTCACCTTCGGTATGGAATGCAATTCTATTTGAGATTTACCCGATGTTGATTTTGACAGTTTGCATGTGATACAATTTTCGACAAATTTTCGTACGTATTTAGACATATGCTGGAACCAATACTGCGTATTCACTTTATCTAAAGTTTTTTCCCACCCCAAATGCATGATGGCCTCATGGACATGAATAATGACGGACCATTTGAATGCCCTCGGAATTACTGGAAGACACCTAGTTCGACCATTTCTCTGTATCTTCCTATATAGTATCCCCGAACGCAATTCATACATCTTTGCCAATTCATGCTGGAATTCATCACTCTGCAATTTTGCCACCAAATCAGAAATTTCAACATCTCGATGCTGTTCCGGAATTAACGTGGTCCGCCAGCTCTATGCGCATTTCTGTTACTTTCGTTGCAATAGGGGATTTTCCGATCACTATGGGGTTACGCGAGCCCCACCAACGATGGACCCTTGGCGTCAAATCTACTTTATGACGACTGGCTTTCAAGGCGTTACAATCAGTATATACCACAAATGATTGGCCATGTAAATAATGGCGAAAATGCTTCACTGCATTAAACACAGCCAGCGTTTCAAGTTCGTAAGAGTGGTATCGCGATTCTGCCCCTGTAGTGCATTTGCTATAGTACTCTATAACTCGTGGTTTACCGTCTACTTTATGCATCAATATGGCGCCATACCCATCTGCACTAGCATCTGTATGGAGTTCAATTGGGTACTAAGGGTCATAAATAATCAATACAGAATCGCTCACCAATGTGGATATAACTTCTTGGCGCACCTGCTCGTGCTTATCACACCATTTAAACGTATTATTCTTTGACGTTAGTAAATACAAGGGCTTCATTTTTTCGGAAAATTTGGGAATAAACTGTCGAAAATAAGATGACAAGCCAATGAACTGTCTCAGTTGTGTAACTGTCTGTGGTGGCGGTAATGCAGCCAATGCTTGTATCTTTTTCGGATTTGGCCTTTTTCACCATTTTCAATTGATACCCTAAATATTCAACTTTCCATTTTAAGAAGGTACACTTGTTTATGTTAAAGGAAAACCCTGCCTTGGATAACCTCTGCAACACTTCTTTAAGTCTGATGAACGCCTCCTCTTTTGTACTAGCTACAATCAGAACGTCATCTATGTAAACAACTGCATATGAGAGTGCTACATCACCTAAGGCTTGAATGATTGCTCTTGAAACACAGATGAGGCGTTCTTGAGACAAAGGCATAGCAGGAATTCATATGGCCTTCGTAGACGAATGCGGTTCAATAGAATTAGATTTTATGGGATTTGATAAAATGCGCTTGCCAACCAAACAGAGAAAACAGCTGCCACGCAACCTGTCAATCTGATCTGTGGCAATGGATACTTATCTAAGATTATATTCGCATTTAACTCTCAATAGTCAATACACAATCGATCACTACCATCCTTTTTCTTTACCAACAACATTGGGCTAGCGAATGGTGAACAACTCAGACGTATGACATTGGATGCTAGTAGTTCCTGTATTTTTCTTCTCACCAGCAACTTTTCCTCAGTACTCTGTCTATACGGACGTCTCACAACCGTTTTATTTATATCAGTAAAACGGATTTCTAGTTCACCCGTAGTAACTCTCCTAATTGGTATACCCTTTATAAATGTTGGAGCATATGACTTCAGCAATTCTGCAAGTTCGGCTTTATCGGACTGACTCAGATCTACGTCATTATTTATGGTATCCATGAAATCCAACTCAACAATGCTGGACAGTGTATTGACAGTATTTGTTTTATAAAGAGCAAACTTGTTGGCATCAATTGACACTCTAAAACCCTAACCTAGAATTTTACGGCCTATCAGCACATCATATTTTAGATATTTATCCATGACTACATGGAAAAGGATTTCAATGGAAAATTCACAAATTTTTACAGTGGACAGAATTTGCATTGTGCATGTCACTGAGCCATCACCAATGCCGCTTATCAATACAGTATTGTTGAGTCTTTTTCCTTTAAACTTATCAACTAATTTTTCTTTTCAATAACGAGCACTCCGCTCCTGAATCAAAAAGTATGGAATATATTCACCCAGTTGATACAGAACTCCTCTTGGTTCAACGACCGAGCATAGATTCACTCGCTTCTCATACGTGTTTCCCTTGCTTGTAGACGAAGTATCCGTAGTGCAAGTTGTTGCAATATGGCCCAGCTGGCCACACTTGTAGTCTCAAGTCTCTCTTCGATGTGGAGTTGATGCGAGTAGAATTATTCTTCGATGCACTTGATACTGCTGAAATCCTGCTGCGGCAATCCACGATCCTGTGTCCAGATTTCCCACAAAAGTGACACTTCACGTGTGATGGACATCTCTTCTTTCGTTCTGGCCCAGAGATATAATCTGATGTTTTCCCATCGCTTCTTTTTGCCATATGCAAAGGCACGTAATTGTTGTTCCATTTCACTGCGTGTACTGATATTCGTTGTGAACAACAAACGTTGCAGCCTGTTGTCCAACTGCGCAGTATGTGCCAGCACAACGGACACCGCAATTTCCTCATTGCTCATTTGCTTCCACTTCGATATCAATGCCGTAACTTGTCTGCTAGCATACACCGTTAAGCCCTCGCTTGGTCTGGGCCCGCCGCTGAACATATTTAGCACAATTCCTGCCGGAGTCTCTACGCCTTCATAACGTTGAACGAACAAGTCTCGGAACTCTGGCCACTTCATTCCGCTGTAGCAAATTTGGAGACAACCACTGAGAGGCTCCTCCTTCCAATGAATTGCTTAGCGCCATGACCAGAGCGCTACCTTCCAACACGCTTTCTGCCATAATTATGTCAACGGTTTTACACCACGAAGCTGGATCTGCATTTGCAATGTCAGGATTAAATCTTGGCAGCGTTACTTTATTACTGGGTACCGCTGCCATCTTGGAAGTATGCATACACTTCATTAAGTCCAGAAAATTCTTGTTTTGCGCCTCAAGTAAAGCACGCCACTGATCACTCGTACAGTCTTGTGGCGAGGCCGATCCCACTTCTGATGTCGGAGAAGGAGATCTTGGCTGATCTAGTTCCATTATTTTTATATTATTTTTACAAGTCTAAGAGCACAGCAAGTCGCCTGCAAGATGTTAAGTCGTCACTCTCTTTTTTACCGGACTCTACTCAACTGAACGTTCCACCGCGTGGCGTCGTTCCTTTTCTCTTCGTTCCTCAACCAAGTATTTCATCACATTCATTTAGCAAAGTATTTCATCATATTCATTCTTTTTTTCATGTACACTCTCACATACTAGAACAACGAATTGCCATTCAAATGATGCTCTTGTTATATAACAGAATTCATTCCTCCAACATACCATGTACTACTTTTCAGTTAAATTCAAACTCAACATTATTCTGTTACCAGGCTGCGACACGTACATATATGTACATAGATGCACATACATATGAGAAACTAACCTCAACAACAAAAGAACATTAAATACAAAAGGCCATAATACGTTGCATTTGTGTTATAATACTAACCTGCTTGCCTAAATAATAAATAATAAGAAACAAAAACGGCAACATTTACCTTAGCTAAAAACATAAAATTGGTGGCTTATATATTTATTAAATAATTGAGTGTGTGCGTGTAAATGCAAATTGTCGCTGTTCGATCTTCGTATATATTACATATTGACCGCTAAGTTGGAACAGCTGTGAATACATAAACTGCATATGTACGTGCATGTAGAGTTTGCATATACACACATACAGTTGTAGTTGCGTTCGTTCACCTCGAACATTTCTTTGGGCTCACATACTTTCGTTGTTTCGACTTCGCTTGCATTTGGCGCTGCTTGCATTTCGTCACCCCGCACCCCGCATATTCTATTGCTGTCTACAAACGTAGCACAGAAAACGTTTGATTTGATTTTCGTTTTCTCTTGTTTCTCTTTTCGTTTGCTTGATATACACATCACTTAGAGTGCGTGTGCATATATTCTCTTGTTGCATTGCATACCCCGCACCCCGCATTTTATATTGCTGCCTACAAAACGTAGTTACAGCAAAAGTTATCATCTCATCACTTTCGTTTGTTTGCTCACACAACGCATAGTTTGCGCGTGTGTGTGTATAAGCAAGTTAGATTTACATAGTCAGCGCCGTTGCGAGGGTAGCTCACAAAGTTTGTGACACTTATTCCCTTTTGATTTCTATAAGTGAGAAAAGACAAGTGAAAAGCCACAAATCAGCAAGATAAGTGCAAAATTACAATTGTGCTTGCAAAGATTTGACAAAGTTTGTGCTGATATTGCTCGTATGCAAACAGCAATTAAAACAAAGACCATTTCATCTGATAAAACAGAGTTAGCGTGTCGATTAGAGCTTTTAGAAGGATCTGATCTGGATAATTTAAGCCCTCTTAATGATTCTTGAGGGCCATTAGTGGACTTGTGTGTCGTCACAAGAGCGTTGTATATTAACGCATCTAAGCCGACTTCAGGGCTGATCATGATTGCTCCATAGTTTCGACCCACCGATCCCAGTTGCCGAAAATGCGTTTGCCAAAATTTAGTGGCAAACATTCGGAGTACAAAAATTTTATGTGCCTGTTTGAAAGTTTAGTCGATGATGACACTTCCTTATCAAACGGTGTCTGGTGTCTTGTTTATCAGATGAAGCATTGGGGGTAGTTAAGCCGTATCAGTTGACGGATTGTAACTACACTAAGGCCATTGCAAGCCTCAAAGCAGTATATGACAAGAAAAGTCTTATATTCTTTGACACTGTTTCACAGTTATTCGACATACCTAGCATGACAAAACCATCTGCATCGAGCTTGAGATCGATAATAGATACGGTGTCTGCTATATATGCGTCGTTTTCGTCGTTAACGCAATAATCATTCATATGGTCATGGCGAAAGTTGACCATATTACCAAGACTCGCTTTGAAGAGCAGCTTGATTATGATATACTGCCATCTTGGGAAGATTGTGCTAGACAACTGAACAAGAGGTATCAGTATTTGTCAGCAGAAGTGTCAACTCGAGACAAAACAAAGTCACGAATTGAACATAAGAACCCCCAAAATTCTAAATCATCCTTTGCTTGTGCTGAGGACGCTCTTCATCGCCTGTATGCATTTTTATACCCTTCGACCATTGAAAATGGTGAAAAAGGGTATACTAACTTTGTGCAAAATGCAAATGTATGTAACAGGCAGAAGGAGGCGTGGCAGACCCCACAAAGTATATATATTCTTGCTCAGGATCACTAGCCGAGTCGATTGAGCTATGCCTGTCTGTCTGTCCGGATGTCCGGATGTCCGTCTGACCAGATGAACACACAGATCTCAGCTATTATAAACGCTACAGATACCAAATTTGGAATGAAGGTTCCTATATACTCGGCGCAGATCAAGTTTATTAAAAATGTTAGGTGCCACGCCCACCACCCCCACAAATCAATAAATAAATTTTTGAACTCAATTTGTAAGCGCTGTATAAAAGATACAACTTTCTGACTTTAACATATACTAAGCTGAATGAAATATCTACATAGTCTCCAAATTACAATCCGATCGGACAATAATCACAAAAAGTTATTTAAGAAAGTATGAGCATAAAATAATGTGCTTCTGTCAGCTAACAAGGAAGGCGGGCGAGCGCGAAGCGCGAGCTCCATCTGTCGGGATTAATTTCAAAGCATGTGCATATGTACATATATGAGTACATACATAGGAACATACATACATAGGTCGAATGGTATCCCACTGTCGCGTGCTGCGCGACTGTTGCTTTTCTTACTGGTTTGTAAATCGGAAACTCACAACATTTATTCTTGTCCGTCGTTTGCTGCCACCTCAGATATGCAGCGCTTTGAATTCGTTAAGCCCCAAAAAGTTATGTCTCAATTGTCTGGTCGCAGGGCACATAGTTTCAAAATGCAAATCATCAAAATGTAGAGTATGTTCAAAGCCTCACCATTCGTTGCTTCACAGGTATAATAGACCTGTTCAAGATGAGACACCTTCTAATCATGCAACTTCTTCAGATGCATACTTGGGACATGTGCTCAATAATGAGCAAGTCGTTCTTGCAGTAGCTATCGTGAATGTAAAGGATAGATTCGGTCAGTTGCATCCTGCCAGAGCCTTGCTCGATAGTGGCTCCCAAATAAACTTGATGTCTGAAAGCATGACTCAACTAGTACGACTCAAGCGGAAGCCAACTTCCCTAGCTATCTCAATGGTAGGTGGTGCAACAATCGATAGCAAAAAACAAGATATGAGTCTCTATTCAATCGTTGCCTTTTCCGCTAACTGTTGGGTTCTAAAATCTATTTCTACAACTCAACCGGGGCAGTCAATTGCCACATCAAATTGGAAAATACCCAAGAATATTAATCTGGCACATCCAGAGTTCTATAGGCCAGCTAAAGTGGATATTCTATTGGGCGCAGAATTGTTTTACGAGTTGTTATGTGTTGGACAATAAAATTACGTTCCGAACTTCCCATTATGCAAAAGACGCTGCTGGGTTGGATTATTATTATTATTTGGAAAGGGAGTCTCCCAGCAGAGAAGGTGCGAGGCACTGCGACCAGAGTGATCTTTTGTGCCTATAATGCTCTCCTTATCTTGACAAAAGCTGTTCTGCTTCTCTAATGAAGTATAACAGGTCTTTTGTCGAGGAACGGACAATGTGCTCGGGAACTGCGATTTCCACGTGCAGATGCTTCCTCCTAGTCCATACCAAGGCTGGGCAATTACACAGGATGTGCTTAGTGGTTTCGTCGTCTTCTCTGCAGAGCCTGCATTCTGCATCTGAGGACAAACGCATTTTAACGAGGTGATAGTTCACCACGTGGTGACCACTAAGGTAACCAGTAAGGAGATAGAGATCTCTCCTAGAGAGTAAATTTGTTCTTCGTTTAACTGAGGGATTCGTAAGCTCTCTGCCTCATCCCTGGTTGGAAGAACCAATAGCGTTCGGTCAACCTATCTGCCCAGGTTCTCACAAGGGATGAGATGGTTGACCACCCAACGCCGCAGAAGGGTTCGGGGCCATGCAGAGGTGCTGATGATCCCTTCCTAGCTAGTTTATCCGCTAGCTCGTTGCCCTCGAAACCAGAGTGACCAGGTACCCAAAGGAGGGTAACTTTGTTTTTATTGGACAGCCTCTGGAGGCAGTTCCAGCAGTCAGCCACCATACGCGAGCTTACTCTTATTGAGGAGAGGGCTAGTATGGCCGCTTAGCCGTCCAAGAAGATATAAATGTTCGCTCCTCTGATCCCCTTCTCAAGGATAAGACGGCAGCAGAACTCGATGGCATGAACCTCGGATTGAAAAACCGTGGGCCACTTGCCCATGGCAATCGAGGTTTTGGAGTTGGGACCATGTATCCCAGCTCCAACCCCCTGATCAGTCTTTGACCCGTCGGTATACCAGTGTATGCCATGGGGGTCACTGATGGGGTTGCCAGCATCCCAGTCCCTCCGGTCTGGCATAAGGGTTCTGAATTTCGCACCAAAGAGGAGTTCCTTGGTCATAGAATCTGATCTAGTGCAGATCTCTAATCCACGAATGTCTTTGATTAATCTAGCATGCCCTGATTCGGTAGCTAGAAGCCCAGATTAGCGCTTAATTCTAAGAAGGCTTATAGCAGCAACTTCTTTTATTCGGATATGCAGCGGAGTCAGGTTCAATATTGACTCCAGTGCTGCTGTGGGACAGGTGCGAAGTGCACCCGTCAGAGAGAGGCAAAGCAGCCTATACAGTTTAGTGCATTTCTTGATGGAGGTGACCTGCGTAACCTTGGGCCACCAAACAATAGCGGCGTAGGTGACGATGGGTCTTACCATCATCTCAAATAACCACCGGATGGTGCTTGATTTGAGACCCCAGGTCCTACCATGCCCACATGGCATGAGTTGCCTTTGATAGGGTGTTGTTTAGAAGGAATTCCAGTTCAGTCTTTTATCAAGAGTTACCCCTAGATATTTAACTTCGTTGGAGAGTCCCACGGGAGAGCCGCTAATATGCAATTGACCTATGTTAACGGAATAGCGCTTAGTGAAGGGAACGATAATTGCCTTTTGATGCTAAGACCTACATCTTCGCACCATCTACTAACAGTGTTCAGGGCAGATTGAATCAGCTCTGTCACAGTGTTGGCAAAGTTCCCGCTCACTACGAGAGCTAGGTCGTCAGCGTAGCCGATTGCTTGCACGCCCTGGTCAGCGAGAATACTCAGTAGTTCATCAACTACTAATGACCAGAGTAAGGGGGATAGGACCCCTCCCTGGGGACATCCTTTTAACCGCACTAATGAAAGCAGTCGTGGAGTCCAAGGTAGAGGAGATCAATCCATCGGATTAGGGGACGGGCGATATTTCTGCGCTCCAGCGCAGCAGAAATAGACCCATAGCCGGTATTGTCGAAAGCACCCTCTATATCAAGAAACGAGCACAGAGCAATATTCTTGGCTACAAAGGCTCCCTCGATTTTACCAACTAGCTTGTGGAGAGCGACCTCAGTCGATCTTCCAGCTATATACGCAAACTGCGTGGGATGCAGGGGAAAGCAGAAAGGAGGTGAGACTGTCGGCCGATATGATTTAGGCTGGTCAGGGGGACGATTCCCCTGTTTGGGAATGATTACCACATTGACTCTCCTCCAAGAGAGGGGTATGTATCCCCAAGTAAGACTAGCTCTAAGAAGGCCGACCAGCGGATCGAGAATGTGATCCAAGCTGTTTTGAAAAAGGGCTGGAAAGATTTGATCGCCCCCTGGGGCTTTGAAGGGAGCGAAGGAATCTACTGCCCATTTGACCTTTTCAGGGTCGAAGATGGTTCCTGATAAACTGGATCCACGTGAGTCCGGTGACATGGTGACGTCATCATGACTTGATAGATCTGGGTTCGCCACCGAACCTGGGAAGTAGACTTGGAGTAATAGGTCAAGTGCTTCCCTGCGATCTTGGGTGAAAGAGCCATCTGCTCTTTTAAGAAGCCCTATACCATTAGATGGCCCTTTGGTTAATACTTTGTGCAGTCTCGCTGCTTCTGGCAGCGATTCAATGCTACCACAGTAGCTGCGCCATGTATCGCGTTTAGCACGTCTAATGTTTTTGTTATAGTTAGTTAGAGCGTCCCTATAGACGTCCCAACTGACGCGGTTAGATCTCGCCCGATTGAATAGGCTCCTAGCCTTCCTTCTTTGTATAGATAGTTCCTCGTTCCACCATGGAACTTTACGGTTAACACTTAAAGTCTTCCGAGCAGAACTGTCCTCGAAGGATGTGATTAGCACATCTTGAAGCAGGTTGGCAGCAAGTTCTATCTCACTGATAGAATTTGGGTTGCTGATCAACAAATCTGCTTTAAAAGCCACAGAGGCTTTGAAAAGTACCCAATTGGTCTTTTTGGGACAGAAGGAATTCTGACGGATCTCGACTTGGCCAGGTAGGTCGAACCTGATGTGCTGATGGTCCGACAAGGTGGCTTCGTCTGTGACCCGCCAGTTAATCAGCGAACTCCCAATAGAGTTACTGACTAGGGTAAGGTCCAAAACCTCTTCCCTAATGGCGTTAATAAAGGTTGGCTTACATCCTATATTAGCCACAACTAATTGACAACACAATAGATACTCTAAAAGGGACTCACCACGTTTGTATAGAACTTGCTGCCAGATCGTGAGGTGCGCATTGGCATCGCAGCCGATCACGAGCGGCTTGTTGTGCAGGCGGCAGAAATCCACTGGGTTGGATAGTAGCTGGAAAATATACTGAACAAGTACCTCGTCGTCAGTTCAGTGGGTGTTCAGTATCTCAAAACAATGATTGTTCTCTCGACTCCTTAGTCACCCACTTCTGGGAATTGGAACAATGTCCAATTGAGTCGAAGGCTGTTCGCCAAACAGCTGAACAACAGGCGTCTGAACTGTTTTTCAAGAAGACTGTCAAACAGTTATCTTCCGGTCGCTTTGAAGTTAAGCTTCCTTTCAAGACCCATCCAAAGGTTCTCGGTCTGTCCATTCAAACTGCTGAAAGGCGTTTTCTACAACTTGAGCGCAAATTATCCAAGGATGCAACTCTTCGAAACATGTACCATGACTTTATGAAAGAATATCTCGATTTAGGAAACATGTCCATTCCGAAGTCTGCTCCTCTAGAACAGCATTACTTTATTCCTCATCAATGCGTTCTGAGACCTGAAAGTACCTCTACCAAGCTTCGTGTAGTTTTCGACGCTTCTAGCAATACGTCAACAGCTGTTTCACTTAACGAAACACTAATGGTGGGGCCAACAATTCAGAGGGAGCTGTATTCAACTTTAATTAATATTCGATTGAATAAATATGCCGTGACTGCTAAGATTTCCAAAATGTATAGGCAGATAAATGTTTCTGAAGATGACAGAAAGTTCCAATTGATTTTATGGAGAGAAAACACTTCACAAAATATACAGGCATAGAAGTTGAATACCGTTACATATGGTACAGCATCCGCACAATTTTTGGCAATACGCTGCCCGTTTGAGCTTGGCGACAGACATGCACAATCACATCCTATTGGATCAGATGTGATAAAAAAGAGTTTCTATGTAGATGATATGCTGGCAGGAGCAGACAGCGTAAGGAAATTAAACATAATGTGCAAGGAAGTTCGTGAAATCTTAGAATCAGGAGGGTTTCCACTGGCCAAGTGGGCATCCAACCATAGCATTCAAGTTTCTAACACTGACTCTAGAGAAGAAGTTACTCTCAAAATTGAGGAACAGACTGCAGTTAAAACTCTTGGAATGCATCGGGAACCTCAAGAGGATCCATTTAAATACCATCTTGATGTGGATAGTTTCGCATCGCTAAAACCAACAAAACGTAATATGTTGTCCATAGCTTCTCGTCTGTTTGATCCACTTGGTTTGCTGTGTCCCATTATAACAAAAGCCAAAATGTTATTACAGGAGTTGTGGAGGCTTAAGATAGATTGGGATGAGGCCATTCCTATGAGTCTTCACATAGCATGGCATAATTTTACCAAGACGTTGCGAGATTTGCATAAGATCCATATTCCTCGATATGTTTGTCTGGCATGCTATGATCAAGTCCAAATTCATGGTTTTGCAGACGCCTCCAGTCAAGCATATGGTTGTTGCATATATGTACGAACTGCCAATAAACAAGACGTTGGCATTAAGTTGCGGCAAAATCTAGTGTAGCTCCACTTAATGTCAAAACCATACCTCGACTAGAGCAATGTGCAGCACTTTTGCTGGCCAAGCTGTGGCATCAAATCTCTCCAACCATGGCAAAATTCAGTATAGAAAGCGTGAATTTCTGGTCAGACTCACAGGTTACCCTTTATTGGTTAAAGCGTGAGTCTGGCACGTTGGGTACATTTGTGGCAAACAGAGTTGCTGAAATCCAGGAGTTGTAAAATGGTGTTGTTTGGCGTCATGTTCCAACAGACGCCAACCCTGCAGATTTGGTATCGAGAGGAATTGATATAAACGAAATTGGGGAGCTCGTTGTGGTTTAAAGGGCCAAGTTTTTTGATAGAAGAAAAGGACCAATGGCCACGACTTCATCAGTTCCAGATACCGTCGACCCTGAAAACTTCGGAAGATAAAAAAGGTGTGACGGTTGGCACACTAGCGGAAGTTCCGCAAAATTGTTTTGTGGAGTTGATACATCGTCACTCCAACTTTGCCAATCTAGTTCGAATAGTCGCATATATACTTCGTTTTTGCTTCAAACGGCTTAGAACAGACTCTCTTGTGGTATCGGCATTAGAAAGGAAAATTTCGTTCCTTAAATTAATCGGCGCAGTACAAAATATTACTTTAAGGAAAGAATTGAAATTGGTGGAAAAATCAGCAGTATTAGCACCTATGTTGCAATCGCTAAATCCATTCGTTGACAAATTTGAAAATAATGGCCTAAAATTTGAACTCATTCGGGTAGGAGGTCGTTTGTTACACGGCCCTCTCTCTTATGAGGCTAATTTTCCCTTTTGCTGAGAAAGGATTCCGCCTTGGCGCAACTCTTTGTTAAACACTTGCACCTTAGGCATTACCATGCTGGTGCAAAGGTGCTAGTTGGGTTGTTAAGGCAGCAAGTGTGGGTGGTGAATGCACGTAGTCTATGTACGGCAGTTGTGAGAAACTGCGTACACTGCTTTAGGTACAAGCCAAAATTGTTGGGGCAAATAATGGGTAATCTGCCAGCCGACCGTCTCCGAGAAGGTCGGCCGTTTAGAGTATCTGGTGTAGACTTTTTGTGGGCCATTTTACGTTAGCTATAGGATCCGGGGAAGACCCCCTGTAAAAACGTATGTTGCCGTTTTTGTTTGTTTCGCTTCAAAAGCAGTTCACTTGGAACTTGTCACGGACTTATCCACTGATTCTTTTTTGAATGTATTTAAAAGGTTTATTAGGAGGCGCGGACTACCCGAGACGATGTTCAGCGACAATGCGACGAACTTCAAGGGAGCGAGCAACGTGCTGAAGGACCTGCAGACGGCATTCCTGGAGAGAAAGGAGCGACTGACGGGGTACGCAGCGGAGCGAGGGGTGCACTGGAAGTTTATTCCCCCTCGAGCACAGCACTTCGAAGGATTGTGGGAAGCAGCGGTGAAGGCTGCCAAACACAGGCTGGTGCGAGGAGCAGGCAACGCGAACCTAACGCCGGACGTGTTGAGCACGCATCTGGTGGATGTCGAAGCGTTGCTCAACTCCAGACCACTTCTCGTCGACAGCACCGATCCCAACGATGGCGAGATGATCACACCAGGGCATCTACTCATCGGGCAGCCTTTGCTTGCGCTGCCGCACGGATCAGGACCAGAAAAGTCGAGCAACAAGCCAGGACGCGCGTACTGCAAGCGGTGGCAGCAGTTGTCGGCGCTCAGACTGCACTTCTGGCGCAAGGGGTCCAAAGACAACCTGCTGAGTCTGCAGCAACGCACACAGTGGACCAAAGGCGAGGCCAATCTGGTGGAAGGCGCGGTCGTCATGGTGCACGACGACAACGCACCCCCGCAACGATGGACCATCCGGCGCGTAACGCGCATAGTCCCAGGGGTCGACGGCAAGGTTCGGGTAGTGCACCTAAAAACACCAGCAGGCGCAATAAGGCGGCCTATTCACGAGATGGCCTTGCCCCCCGAGTTGTTAAAGACCGGAGGTCTTCAACGGGGCCGGAATGTTAATTCCGACGACTAATTCGGGGAGTGCGGTCGGATTGTGACCCACTCTCACCTAAATTATAGATTACTTCCGTTTGTGCACTGAAGCCAACTATTCGTACATATTAAAAACCTTTGCGTCCTCCTCCTCCGCGTCCTTTTATTGTATAGTATATAATATCGTTTCGTTTGTTCGATTTCGCTAAAAAATCTTAGAGAATTTTCAGTGCTGTTGTATTTACTTTGGCAGAAGCTGAGCCAAATTGTTTTGTTGAGCTAATTAATCGTCACTCCAACTTTCCAAAACTGATTCGCATAATGGCTTATGTGCTTCGATTCTGTTACAAAGGGCTCAAATCAGACTCTCTCATCAGAAAGAAATATTTCATTTCTAAAACTGATCGCCGTAGTACTAAGCACATCGTTCAAAAGCGAATTGAAATTATTGAGACAATCAGTAGTTCTTGCACCAATGTTGCAATCGCTGAATCCATTTATTGATATATTTGACAAAAATGGAACACAATTTGATCTCATTCGAGTAGGAGGACGTTTGCTATACGGGGCTCTCTCTTATGACGCTAAATTTCCGCTTTTAATGACAAAGAAGTCAGGATTTATTCAACTATTTGTCAGTTATTTGCATCGTAGGCACTACCATGCTGGCCCAAAAGTTATAGTTGCACTTTTGAGGCAGCAAATTTGGGTAGTAAATGCTCGAAGTTTGTGCACTGCAGTTGTTCGGAAATGCATACACTGTTTTCGATATAAACCAAAATTGATGGGGTAACTAATGGGAAATTTTCCTGCTGATCGTTTCGAGTATGTCGAGTAGACTTCTGTGGGCCGTTCTATGTTAGCTATAGAATCAGGGGTAGACCACCTGTAAAAATGTGTGTTACCGTTTTTCTTTGTTTTGCCTTTAAAGACGGTGCATTTAGATCTGGTAACCGATCTATCAACTGATGCTTTTTGAACGTTTTTATAAGGTTCATCGGGAGACGCGGATTACCGGAGACGATATTCAGCGACAACGCGACGAATTTCGTTTGAGCGAGTAATGTGCTGAGGGAGCTGCAGACGGCGTTCCACAACAACGAGGCGAGGCTGGTGAACTTCGCAGCGGAGAGAGGAGTGCAGTGGAGGTTCGTTCCACCCCACGCCGTGGGAAGCCGCAGTGAAGTCTGCCACACAGGCTTCTGCGAGGAGCGAGCAATGCCAACCTGACGCGGGACGAGTTGAGCACACATCTGGTGGACGTCGAGGCGCTGCTCAACTCCAGGCCGTTGCTCGTCGACAGCAGCGATCCCAGCGATGGAGAGGTGCTGAAGCCAGGCCACCTACTCATCGGTCAGCCTTTGTTGACGCTGCCTTTAGGATCCGATCCAGACGAGAGCAGCAGGAAACCAGGACGAGGATATTTGAGGCTGTGGCAGCAGTTGTCGGCGCTCAAACTGCACTTTTGGCGTAAGTGGTCCAAAGACTACCTGCTCAGCCTCCAGCAGCGAACTCAATGGGCCAAAGGCGAGGACAATCTCCAAGAAGGGGCGGTCGTGCTAGTTCACGACGACAACACACCCCCCTCACGCGTAACGCGCACAATTCGAGGGAAGGACGGCAAGGTTCTGGTAGCCGAAATAAGAACACCAGCAGGCGCAATTAAGCGACCAATCTATAAGCTGGCCCGACTTCCAATGTGTTAAAGACCGGAGCTCTTCAAAATGGCCGGAATGTTTCAGCACGACGTCAAAATTTGAGTGTCCAAGTTGTGGTCACCGCTCTAAGGAGTATAAAGTTCGCTCTCGTGAAGGAAGCAGCAATAAACAAGCCATCAGCAACAATAAATTCTTAAATATCGAAACCACCGCGTCTCAAATTGTTTAATTAACTTCGACTCTCTAAAAACGCTTAGAGATTATTCACTCAGCCTCGTGTCGTTTACTTAAGTCTTTATGCTGTGAATAAGCGATATCGTGTAATCTACAAGCCTCATCTAATTGATTTATTCCTCGATCACCTCGCGCCAAACGCTTTGATAACTTTGTGCCAGGATCACAAAATTATAAGCATGTAGATGAACTTCAAAAGCCAATAATTGTTTTATTTAGAATACCACCAACGCGCTTCAAGTTTGAATTATGACTGGAACAATTATAAAAGCGTTTACCCATTTTTTTGATGTTTAATTGATGAGCATTTCTCATTGAAAGAAGTAAAGTGTGTGAGTGACAATGCGTTTAATAAAACAAAAACAAGATATTTGTATTAGAAAATTGAGAGTGGTAATGATGGTCAATCACTGTCTCAAAGATTACCACGTCATAGCCCCCTTTTACCTAATACAATAAGAGCACTTGTTGTTGGGCCATCCAACTGTGGTAAACTAATCTAATGCTCGGCTAAATCGAGAGTCCAAACTGCTTAAAATTTGAGAGCATTTATTTATTCTCAAAGAGTTTGTATCAGCCAAAGTATGAATATTTGGAAAAACTAGTGAAACCGATAATAGGTATGGGGTCCTATACTTTCTCAGAAAATGAAACAGTTTTAGCACCCAACGAAGCTAAAAATAATTCAATTATGATTTTCGAAGATGTTGCATGTGAAAAACAGAATAATATCCGTTCACATTTCTGCATGGGTCGTCATAATAATATTGATTCATTTACTTATGTCAAACCTATACACATATCTCGAAACACCTCATTCGTGATAACGCAAATATGATAATAATGTTCAGACAAGGTGATTTAAATATGCGACATATTTACTGAGATCACATTAATACATATATGAGTTATGATTCCTTTTCTGAAAATGTGCCAAAGTGTTGGAAGGATAAATACGGTTTTCTATTAATAAGCAAAGATAATGATATAGACCAGTAAGAAAAAGCAACAGTCGCGCAGCACGCGACAGTGGGATACCCTTCGACCTATGTATGTATGTTCCTATGTATGTACCCATATATGTATGTACATATGCACATGCTTTGAAATTAATCCCGACAGATGGCGCTCGCGCTTTGCGCTCGCCCGCCTCCCTTGTTAGCTGACAGAAGCACTTGGTTTTATGCTCATACTTTCTTAAATAACTTCTGTGTTTATTGTCCGATCGGATTGTAATTTGGAGACTACGTAGATATTTCATTCAGCTTAGTATATGTTAAAGTCAGAAAGTTGTATCTTTATACAGCGCTTACAAATTGAGTTCAAAATTAATTTATTGATTTGCGGGGGCGGTGGGCGTGGCACTTAACATTTGAAATAAACTTGATCTGCGCCGAGTACATAGGAACCTTCATTCCAAATTTGGTGTCTCTAGCATTTATAATAGCTGAGATCTGTGTGTTCATCTGGTCAGACGGACATCCGGACATCCGGACATCCGGACATCCGGACAGACAGACAGACATGGCTCAATCGACTCGGCTAGTGATCCTGAGCAAGAATATATATACTTTGTGGGGTCTGCCACGCCTCCTTCTGCCTGTTACATACATTTGCATTTTGCACAAAGTTAGTATACCCTTTTGGACCATTTTCAATGGTCGAAGGGTAGTAATTAGTATACCCTTTTTGACCATTTTCAATGGTCGAAGGGTATAATAAGGACGGTATAGAAAGGGTTTCAATGAATTCATAGTAAATTAAGAATATAAGAGGATATATTGATTGAACGAGTGCTATTATTGCCCAGTTTATCATTAGTTGCTAACTAACTTTCTTGGTGATCAGCTGTGTTTAGCTTTTGCTCCTATTATTTAACGTGTTGTACTAAATTTCTGGTGATTTAAATTTCAAATTTGTGATTCACTACTGTGTAATAACTAGTGTTTATTGTATTTAAAGTACATTTTATCTAAAATAACTTGCGCATCTTAAGCGTCTTGTTTTTATACCCTTCGACCATTGAAAATGGTCAAAAAAGGGTATACTAACTTTGTGCAAATGTATGTAACAGGCAGAAGGAGGCAGACCCCCACAAAGTATATATATTCTTGCTCAGGATCACTAGCCGAGTCGATTGAGCTATGTCTGTCTGTCTGATGTCCGGATGTCCGTCTGACCAGATGAACACACAGATCTCAGCTATTATAAATGCTAGAGACACCAAATTTGGAATGAAGGTTCCTATATACTCGGCGCAGATCAAGTTTATTACAAATGTTAGGTGCCATGCCCAGCGCCCCCACAAATCAATAATTAAATTTTTGAACTCAATTTGTAAGCGCTGTATAGAAGCTACACCTTTCTGACTTTAATATATACTAAGCTGAATGAAATATCTACGTAGTCTCTAAATTACAATCTGATCAGACAAAAATCACAGAACTTATTTAAGGAAAGTATGAGCATAAAACCAAGTGTTCTGTCAGCTAACAAGGGAGGCGGGCGAGCGCGAAGCGCGAGCGCCATCTGTCGAGATTAATTTCAAAGCATGTGCATATGTATATGGGTACATACTTAGGAACATACAAGTTAACATTAGTTAACGACATCCGCTCACCAGGCACCAAAATCCGCCTAACTTGCGTTTCGAGTTCCTTAAACTCGGTGCAACCGCATATCTTGCACGAGGCGCATAGTCAGCGTAACGTGCCGGCGACTCCGTGGGAATGCAGAGTCAACAATGTTGCGCACTTCGATCGCCGCGACTTTAGGGTTTAGCTCTTAAGTTGAAATTGTACTTCAGTTCAGTCTAACATCCTAACTCATAATTAACGGACGCGTTCGGTCCGCAATAAAGCTTGTAAAACAACTCCAGCGTTTTACTCCCCGGTTCGGTGCGTGGGCAAGTCCATGCCGCGCAGTTTCTATCAAATCAAGAAGACCCGAATCTCTAGTGCACCCGTTGTTGCCCCCCCGTGGGCGCATACCTGCCGCGCTACAAAGGAGCTTGTTAAATAGTGCACCGCCCATCACGGACTGCTTGCCGTGATTGAAGTTCCACTCCTGACGCCCCCGTCAAGTGGAAGGAACCTCCGAGAGAATTGTAGGCTCCGTCGACACCACCGTCGCGGGACTGAGTGTGGGCGCATACTTGCCGAATTCAGGCTTAGTTCTGCCTCAAGCTGCCTGCAGCCTCCTGCCGCAGCCAACGAGGGACCACCAACCATCATAATATAACTTGGGACTGAGTGTGGGCGCATACCTGCCGCATTCAGGGTTAGTTCTGCTCAAGCTGCCTGCAGCCTCCCTGCCGCAGCCAACGAGGGACCACCAATCATCTTAAACATAACTGGCGCCCAACGGGTTAAAAGAATCTACGCCCCGGAAAATAATTTTACAATATGCTCATGTAAGTGGAAAACTTCTTCATTATCGCCTCAGCATAGAGCATAAATTAATAAATAAAAGAATAGTGAATAGTGATTGCAATCATTGCTGCTCCCTTTAAAAGAAATTCAAATCAAAAAAAAAACAAATGATACATTTTAAATTCGTTTGGTCGAGTTAAAAAGCTGTGTCAGCACATTCCAGCGCTGCGCCTCTCTTGGAATTGCATTGGTATTGTGTGTTGCACAACTGAAATTGACACGCAGTCAGACGAACCGGCCGCGGGGTCTGTTCTTTCGTTTGATTTTTCTTTGCGTTTCCGTGGTTGTTTCTGTTTCATACGACCAGCCGCTGTTTTGTTTTCATCTCTCCCCTGCCAATTGTGTTGCTTTGATTCTCAGATTGAAGTTTGGTTAGCCTTGGGTGTATGAGTGAGTGGGATAACGACAGACTGCTAGACCGTCTGAATAACGAAATACTGACGAGGAAGCTAGCCGCACAGAATCGCAACATGAGCACAGAAGACATTCAGCGAATTATTACAGCAGCAGTATCTGCCGCTTTAGAGCAGCAGAGGATAGGTTTTGAGGCCAAACTACAGCATGTAACTGATCAGCTTCGGGCCACAATTGTGTCCACACCCGAGGTAACAGTATACCAGCCGATCAAGGTGGAACAGGGCATTGAGTGTAATGAATGTTTGGATGCCGTAAAATCGCTTCCAGAATTCAATGGGTCGCAAGAGCAGTATGTCTCATGGAGACAGGCAGCAGTGGCCGCATATGCCCTATTCAAGCCATATGAGGGCAGCTCTAGACACTACCAGGCTGTTCTTATAGTTCGGAACCGAATTAGAGGATCAGCCGATGCAGTCTTAGCTTCGTTCAACACTGTTTTGAACTTTGATGCCATAATCGCTCGACTTGACTTCACATACTCGGACAAACGCCCATTGCATTTGCTCGAGCAGGAGCTCACAACACTTAGACAGGGCCCTCAGTCCATCATTCAATTTTACGAGGAGGTTGAGAAGAAGCTCACACTCCTAACAAATAAGGCGACCATGACTCACGAGGCGGAGCGAGCACGCTTCATGAACGAGAAATTCAGGGATGACGCGCTTAGGGTGTTCGTGTCAGGCTTGCGTCGAAATCTCACTGACGTTCTTTTCGCGTCCCACCCGACAGACCTGCCTTCGGCCTTAGCTATGGCGCAAGAGATAGAGTCAAATCATGACAGGCATGCATTTGCAGCGCAGTACGCCAGATCATTAGAAGACAGGGCTAACAGACAATTTCAAGGCCGCTCCAATCAACGACAGGCGGAGCCTGGAAAGAACCCTTACTTCTCTAGGGAACAGGGAGTCCGTCCGAATGAGAGGAAGCCAGACCAGGTTGAGAAAATGGAGGTTGATTCATCCTCCAGGTTCCGACAACCAACCGGTTTTCAACGGCAAGCTGCTTTAGGTCCGAGCCAGGCACCATTACCGGTGTCCGGGGGCAATCAGCAGCAGCAAAATCAGAAGAGACCAGCCAGCTCTCAGAGAGTATCCGACTTCAGACGACAGAGGGTAAACCACCTGCGTGAAGAGGATCAAGAGGAGGCCGACTATGAGGAGCAATATGCTCAGGCCGCTGACGAAGCCGCTGAAGAATTAGAGGCAGATAATGAGTCTGAACGTGAGACTGATGGCCTCAATTTTTTAGCGGAGTATCCCTGCTTCCGTTCGTCCAACGGGCAGTAGCAGGGAGAACGTTAAAGTTTCTGATTGACACCGGGGCTTCAAAGAGCTACATAAAACCAGACCTAAACATAGCTCCCCCCGTTCCAGTAAAGACCCCATTCGTTGTGAAATCTATACATGGATTCAACAGCATCAGCCACAAAAGTTTTCTTAATAATTCTCGGTGTCACCAGCCCATTTTTTCATGTACCCGGACTTACCACATTTGACGGAATAATTGGGTTTGATCAACTGTCGCAGGTTGATGCAACCCTCGACTTAAAAAAACAACCTTATTCGATTTAATGGGGGATCTGAACCTTTAAAGTTCATAAGATGCGCCCAGGTCAATTTTACTAAGGTAGACGACATTGACGTACCGCCCAACGTTCGCGAAAGTTTCATTAAAATGATGTCTACGGGCTTAAAGGCTTTTGCGGACCCAAGTAAGAAACTCCCCTTCAACACCAACGTTGTTGCGACAATCCGGACTGAAGACAACGAGCCGGTTTATTCAAAAATGTACCCGTTTCCCATGGGTGCAGCCGACTTTGTTAACAGAGAGATTGAAGACCTGCTAAACAACGGCATTATTCGACCCTCCAGGTCCCCTTACAACAACCCCATATGGGTTGTTGGAAAGAAAGGCTCCGATCTTTCGGGCTCGCCTAATAAGCGCTTGGTCATCGACTTCAGGAAACTTAATTCAAAGACCATAGCGGATAAGTACCCGATGCCAAGCATCAGCATGATTCTATCAAACTTAGGGAAGGCTAAGTATTTCACGACCTTGGACTTGAAGTCTGGCTATCACCAGATCATGCTAGCAGAACAGGACCGTGAAAAGACATCCTTTTCGGTAAACGGTGGCAAGTATGAATTCTGCCGTCTACCCTTCGGCCTAAAAAATGCCTCGAGCATTTTTCAGAGGGCTATTGACGATGTCTTACGAGATTTCATTGGAAAGACTTGCTACGTCTATGTTGACGATGTAATTGTCTTCTCCGAGAATGAAGTAGATCACGTCTCGCACGTCGGCCAGGTTTTGCAGAGCCTCTATGACGCGAACATGAGGGTGTCCAAACAGAAGTCTCAGTTCTTTAAGGAAGAGGTTGAGTTTCTGGGCTTTGTCGTAACAAAGGAAGGCACCAGGACGAGCGCAGAGAAAGTAAGAGCGATCAAGGAGTTCAAGCAGCCGAGCAACCTGTTTGAGTTGAGATCCTTTTTGGGTCTCGCTAGCTACTACAGGTGTTTCATTAAGGACTTCGCGGCTATGGCAAGGACCCTAACTGCCATTCTAAAAGGCGAAGGCGGCAAAGTGAGCAAATGTCGCTCGAAGAATATTCCTGTAATTTTCAACGAGATACAGCTAAACGCATTTGACAAGCTCAGGAATGTGCTTGCCTCGGAGGACGTAATTCTCCAATATCCGGACTTTTCAAAACCATTCGACCTTACCACAGATGCCTCGGCATCTGGTATAGGCGCAGTCCTGTCCCAAGACAACAAACCTATCACGATGATCTCTCGGAGTCTAAAGGACAGAGAGGCAACTTGGCAATTGTTTGGTCATTGGACACTCTTCGCCACTACCTGTACGGTAAAAGCGACATCAACATTTATACTGATCACCAACCCCTGATATACGCAGTGTCCGATCGAAACCCCAATTCTAAAATAAAGAGGTGGAAAGCCCGTATAGAGGAAAGCGGGGCCAAAGTCCTATACAAACCAGGCAAAGAGAATTTTGTAGCGGACGCCTTGTCTCGGCAAAATGTTAATGCGCTGCAGAACTCAGACCAGTCTATTGTAGCCACGGCTCACAGTGAGATCTCTTTAACCAACGTTATTGAGGCCACTGATAAACCGTTGAACTGCTTCAGGAACCAGGTGATTCTCGAAGAGTCGTCCTCGGACTCAAAACGCACATTCGTTCTGTTTGGCACAAAGACTCGCCACCAAATCTCCTTTAGATGCAGGGAAACACTTCTCGACATGGTTAAGGACGTGATTAAGCCGGACGTTGTAAATGCCATTCATTGCGAGCTACCCATTTTAGCGAGCATTCAGGATGGATTGGTTGGACTCTTTCCTGCAACGAGGTTTTGGTTCTGTAAAAGACGGGTGACGGACATTACCAACAAGGACGAACAGAAAGAAATAGCCGTCTCAGAACACAACAGGGCACACAGGGCCGCCCAGGAGAATGTCAAGCAGATTCTGCTTGACTATTATTTTCCGAAAATGGGTAAGACCGTAGCTGAAGTAGTTGCAAACTGCAAGGTGTGTGACAAGGCAAAATACGACAGGCACCCGAAAAGGCAAGAGCTAGGGGTGACGCCTATTCCTACACGCGTGGGGGGAAATAATTCACATAGATATTTTTTCAACTGCTGGGAAACATTTCCTGACGGCGGTTGATAAATTTTCTAAGTTTGCTTTGGTCCAGCCAGTAGCCTCTCGGACCATCGTAGATGTGAAGTTACCCATACTTCAGTTGGTGAACGTTTTCCCCGAGATAAAAGTTATGTACTGTGACAACGAACCCTCCTTCAACTCGGACACAATTCGATCAATGTTGAAAAATCAGTACGACATTGACGTAGTGAATGCCCCGCCCCTACATAGCACTTCTAATGGGCAGGTGGAAAGGTTCCACAGCACGCTAACAGAGATCGCTAGATGTCTGAAGCTGCAAAGGTCAACAAGTGACATCGTAGAGCTTTTCCTACAGGCAGTTGTTGAATATAACAGGACCTTTCACTCTGTTACTAGGGCGAGACCAGTTGAGATTGTCCATACGGCCTCTAAACTTGCACCAGAGATCTTTGCAAGGCTCGAGAGGGCCCAGCAAGAGCAGTTGGTCAGGAACAATCCCTCTCGCCAGAATAGAGTATTCGACGTAGGGGAAAAGGTTTTAGTAAAGTCAAACAAAAGGCTAGGAGACAAAGTTACGCCACTGTACGTAGAACAGAAGGTGGAAGCAGATTTGGTAACGACTGTTCTCATTAAAGGGAAGGTGGTCCATAAGGACAATCTCCGTTAGAGCTTCTCACTTAGTGGCGACAGACAGACTTAACAGCTTTCCATTCGCATTCCAGACACTTCTGCCTCTTATCGGTGCTTGGACGGGTCCCTTGGACAGATGCAAAATTGACGGACTATTCCCATTCTAACTACATCCCCATTTCGGACGGCACCGCAATAGTTTGGAACGAGACCACTTACATTAGGCATACCTCAAACCTGACCGAGTACAGAAGGTACGTACGGGAGACTATGGAACTAACTGAGACCTTTCCGCTTTCTCATATGAGAAAGATTTTAGAGGTGGACACTACGCACATACAAACTTTACTGACGACTTTGGGGGTACACAGGAGACATGCCAGGAGCATCAACTTTCTGGGGTCAGCCCTTAAGGTTGTTGCAGGCACCCCGGACGCGGACGACCTGTTACAGACTCGACTGACGGGTGAAGAACTTATTAGGGCAAATAACAGGCAGATTAGAATTAACTCCAGAACTCAGGAGCAGATCAACTCACTCACCTCCGTTGTTAACCAAATTTTGAAGGTAAAGAAAAGGGAAGAGATTGACTCGGCCCACTTGTACGAAACACTTTTAACCCGAAACAGAATCCTTACTCTAGAAATACAGAATCTAATGATTGCAGTCACTTTAGCTAAACTTAACGTAGTAAACCCGGCGGTTATAGATTCAGATGATGTAGAGGCGATCTTGAGCAAGAGTTCCGCAGAAGTATCGATTGCCCAGTTGTTTAGTGCAGCTAGGGTGAAGGTTTTGACAGATGGCGAAGTCTTAAGTTTTGTTATTAGCTTCCCTAGACCTAAGATGATTTGTAAAAAAATTGTAATATTTCCCGTCGCGCATGCTGGTCGAGTACTCCACCTGTCAGAAGACATTGTTGCCGAATGCATCAATGGCGTCACCGCTGTCTCCTCCTGCGTTAAGACTCCCACAGCAACATTCTGCCGCGAGGCCCTAGAGAGGACTTGTGCGCAAGGTCTTCACGCTGGAACCGAGGCGCATTGTGGCACCAAAGATAACGATCTGCCCTCGATATCTGTCATCGATGAGGGCATACTGGTGGTAAACGATGCCCTGGTCAGGGTCAGTCTGGATGACAAGCCTGAGGTTTCAGTCAACGGAACCTACTTGGTAACCTTTGATCGAGTCGCGTTCGTCAACAGCACAAAATACGTCAACCTCAGCAGACACCAGAAGAGGGTCCCACAAACAGCCGCCTCCGCCCGACTCAACGTGACTTATCATCACTCACTCTTGAGCCTGCCTTTTTCTTCACAGGTTAAATGAAGAGAACTTGCAATTTCAGAGTTGCGCACGCAAGTGGTCGTTAATCCGGTTGCAGCAGCGGCAACCTGTTCCATAGTCGGGGTTGTCGCATTCGGCATTCTCGCCTTCTTGAGGCTAAGACGAAGAAAGAAGACTTTGGCTGTGGTGCAGCAAGTCCTGGAGAATGTGGGCATGGCCAGGGACGACTATGTTTCGAAAGGAGGGAGTAGTTAACATTAGTTAACGACATCCGCTCACCAGGCACCAAAATCCGCCTAACTTGCGTTTCGAGTTCCTTAAACTCGGTGCAACCGAATATCTTGCACGAGGCGCATAGTCAGCGTAACGTGCCGGCGACTCCGTGGGAATGCAGAGTCAACAATGTTGCGCACTTCGATCGCCGCGACTTTAGGGTTTAGCTCTTAAGTTGAAATTGTACTTCAAGTTCAGTCTAACATCCTAACTCATAATTAACGGACGCGTTCGGTCCGCAATAAAGCTTGTAAAACAACTCCAGCGTTTTACTCCCCGGTTCGGTGCGTGGGCAAGTCCATGCCGCGCAGTTTCTATCAAATCAAGAAGACCCGAATCTCTAGTGCACCCGTTGTTGCCCCGCCGAGGCAACACGTAAGAACAATAATTGTGTCAAGTGATCCTAGTGTTGGCGCATACCTGCCGCGCTACAAAGGAGCTTGTTAAATAGTGCACCACCCATCACGGACTGCTTGCCGTGATTGAAGTTCCACTCCTGACGCCCCCGTCAAGTGGAAGGAACCTCCGAGAGAATTGTAGGCTCCGTCGACACCACCGTCGCGGGACTGAGTGTGGGCGCATACTTGCCCCCATTCAGGCTTAGTTCTCCGCATGCTGCCTGCCGCAGCCACCACGAGGGACCACCAACCATCATAATATAACTTGGGACTGAGTGTGGGCGCATACCTGCCGCATTCAGGGTTAAGCCTCTCCTGCCTGCAGCCAACGAGGGACCACCAATCATCTTAAACATAACTTACATACATAGGTCGAAGGGTATCCCACTGTCGCGTGCTGCGCGACTGTTGCTTTTCTTACTGGTTGTTTTTGTTTGGCTTGCTTCCTTGCTCTCTAACTGTTCTTTTAACTTTTTTTTTTTGGAACTTATTTTTTTGGTGTTCACTACAATTTTCAAGGCATATTAATTTCCATCAAAATGCTGGTGTGCTCTGCTACTCCTTGTAAATGCAAGTCCGATACTAAGCCGGAATTTGTTTGCTGCTGGCTGTGTGATAACTACTTTCATATCAAATGCATCGGCTTAACATTACGCATTAAAGATCATATTAACAACAGAGAATCTGGCCTAAAATGGACATGCAAAAGTTTGTCGAGTGAAAGAACTCACTGTAACTAAAATGCTTAGGGAGACGAAATTGAAATTTGAGAAGTTGCGTGCAGCCTTTTCAAATCTCGAATCCGAATTTTCTAATATGGAAACTCAATTCAATTCATATGAATGTGCTGATGAGTCTCCCGAAATTCCACTGGCAACTCCTTCATGCATAACATCACCTGTTATTGCCTATTTAACACCTTCTACGTCTCCTAACATACCTCCAGCCTCCCGGCTATTATATGCGATCCACCACTTTTGATCGTCACCTCTCCTGTTTCGTCTATTTCTAAAAAAGATTCCCAAAAATTCTTTGGAAAACAACGCTGCCAACGTCTCAAATGTTAAATCGCTTATCGCGGTTAAGCCTAAGAAACAAGTTTTCGTTTCTCGCCTTGCACCTGATACTTCGGTTGAAGATGTGCAATCATTTATTAATTCAAAAATCTCTGTACCCAGTATTGTTGTAGAAAAATTTAAATTTAACTACATGCGAGATATTGCATCTTTTAAAATAAGTATTCCTGCAGACAAGTTTCAATCTGTCTGCAGCGCAACCTTCTGGTCACCAGACTTAATTGTAAAAGAATATTCTCCTAAACAAAAAAGTAGAGCTGCGGTACCGCTTCCTACAATTTCTCGTGCCTCTTCTTCTTCTAATGGGACATCAAAAAAACCAGTAGATTTTTCCTATCTTCATTTTTCCTATCAAAATGTTAGAGGCCTAAACTCTAAGCTATCTAATTTGTTTATGAATAGTGTATCTTTTGATCATCAAATACTAATATTTACTGAAACCTGATGTACATAAATGTTCGATTTTTCCCAATAAGTACACCACCTTCAGATGTGATCGTTTATCACGAACTGGAGGTGGTGTTCTTATAGCTGTAGAGTCTGATCTTTTTCCGAACTAATTCCGATAGATGATAATTCTCTCTTAAAATTTCTATGTGTTAAAATAACAATGTATCAAATTTCAATTTATATTACCTCCCACATCTGATATTTCTATCTACCTGGACCATCTGTCATCTATCCAATCCGTCGCCTCCAAACTATCTGATAGAGACTATTGGCTTGTTTTTGGTGATTTCAACTTACAGAAGTTACTTGGTATTCTCAATCTGTTTTATTGGTGCCTTCTTTATTTAATTCTTTTTAAGTGGCCTTTTGGAGTTTTCTCTTTATCAACTAAATAATGTTCCTAATTGTAGTGGTAGAATGCTTGATTTAGTTTTCTCTTCCGACAGTCTAGTAAATACTATCTCTAGAATCAATCCCGTAGAAGATTCCTATCATCCTACATTAGACCTGGTTCTAACTTTGCCTATTTCTACGCAAACTGCAACTGTTTCCCCTAAACTAAAATCACGTTGTTTCTGTAAGACCGATTTTGAAAAATTTAATTATTTAATTTTGGAACATGATTGGTCATCTTTTTATTCATGCTCTGATCTAAATACATGCATTTCATTTTTTTATTCCTCTATGAACTCATTTTTTTTAACAAAGTGTTTCTTTTAAAGACTGTCTTTCTAAGCCGATCTTAGTCACTTCTGGTGTTCCTCATGGTAGCCACCTTGGGCCGCTGCTATTTAGCCTTTTTATTAACAATCTTCCTTCTATACTTCTTCACAATAACATTCTTATGTATGCTGATGATGTGAAACTCTGTTTGACACATAGTGATCCTATTAATAACCTTCTTAAAACAGATCTTGATTTGTTTTATGCTTGGTGTAGACATAATCTACTACATCTAAACTGTTTGAAGTGCAAGGTTATGTCATTTTACAGAGGTAACTATCATATCATCGACTATAATCTTAACTTAACCCCACTCTTAAGAATATCTGAAGTAATGGATTTAGGTATCCTCTTTGACCATAAATTGAAATTTGATCATCACATAACACATATTGTCAATAAGGCATTTCGACTACTTGGGTTCATCAAAAGATGGGCCAAAGAATTCGAGGATCCTTATACGACAAAGTTGCTTTTATACATCTCTTGTTCGTCCAATTCTTGAATATGGGTCTTGCGTGTGGTCGCCGCAATAATCATATTCATCAAGATAGAGTTGAGTCTGTTCAAAAGCAGTTCCTACTCTTTTGCCTTGCGTAGTCTTAATTGGGTTTCGGGTGTAGACTTACCACCATATTCTAGTAGACTCCTTCTAATTAACCTACCTTCTTTAACTAACCGTCGTATTATGTTAGGTGTTATGTTCATCGTAAAACTAATAAGGTATGATATAGATTCCCCACTCTACTTAACCTAATCAATTTCTGTATTCCTTCTAGAGTTACTCGTAATTTTAGGCCACTTTCTTTAGCCTTTTGTCCTAATAATTACAGCTTGCCTAATAATTACAGCTTGCATGACCCTTTCCGAGTTCTCTGTGCTGAATAAAATAGACTGTTTAGAGTTTTCAACTCAGAGTCCTCCCTCCACTCTGTTAAATTGTCTATCCTTAATGAATTAACTTCTCATCCTAATAACTAACATTAATCCACCGATCTGATTGGGTTTTACTGGGTTTTCCCCAATCCTTTGCAGCAAATGTTGGATCGTTAATTTTTGTTTTATATTCCCCAGCCTAAATTTAAACCAGTAAGAAAGCAACAGTCGCGCAGCACGCGACAGTGGGATACCCTTCGACCTATGTATGTATGTTCCTATGTATGTACCCATATACATATGCACATGCTCATGCTTTGAAATTAATCCCGACAGATGGCGCTCGCCCGCCTCCCTTGTTAGCTGACTGAAGCACTTGGTTTTATGCTCATACTTTCTTAAATAACTTCTGTGTTTATTGTCCGATCGGATTGTAATTTGGACACTACGTAGATATTTCATTCAGCTTAGTATATGTTAAAGTCAGAAAGTTGTATCTCTTAAACAGCGCGTACAAATTGAGTTCTAAAATTAAATTATTGATTTGTGGGGGCGGTGGGCGTGGCACCTAACATTTGTAATAAACTTGATCTGCGCCGAGTACATAGGAACATTCATTCCAAATTTGGTGTCTCTAGCATTTATAATAGCTGAGATCTGTGTGTTCATCTGGTCAGACGGACATCCGGACATCAGGACATCCGGACATCCGGACAGACAGACAGACATGGCTCAATCAACTCGGCTAGTGATCCTGAGCAAGAATATATATACTTTGTGGGGTCTGGCACGCCTCCTTCTGCCTGTTACATACAATTTTTTTTTGCACAAAGTTAGTATACCCTTTTTTGACCATTTTCAATGGTCGAAGGGTATAAAAATTTAAAATCTTAATTAATTTTAAAATTTTTTATATTTCTAATCTTAATTTTATCTAATTTTAATTTAATTATAATAATTTTTCAAGTCGACTGGCTTAGTTGACGTTAAATAAATAAATAAATAAATTTCAAAATGATTAGATCATTCACGCTCACATTAAATGGGAGTGAACCCATACTAAACACAAATTTTTTCCCGCCAATAGAACTGAATGGTGAATATGAGTGTGCACTCATTGATTTTCACATTTATAATTCAATACCCAATGTCGACGATAGCAACAACTTATTTCATATTGGTAATAAAATCATTGAAATTCCAATAGGATCATATGAACTAGAAGATATTTACGATTATTTCAAAAACCAATTACTAGCAGATGGTCTTGATAACACATTCAAGATAGAAAGCAATAATAATACACTTATAGTGCATATTACATATTACAAGCACAGAACCTATTTATTTTAATAAAAAAAGGTCAATTGGAAATTTATTTGGATTTAATAAGAGAATACTAGAAGCAGATTCAAAAATAACATATATTTCTGACCAACCTGTAAACATTTTTAAAATAAATACAATACGTGAACAAATTTCATAACCGAAAATTAAAACAATACGGGTTGTCGTAGGTTAACTAAATAAGCTATTTAATTATTGCTCTTTTCTAATGGAACTTCGCAGAAAGTGAGAATTAGCTAGGCTGCTACGGAGTAAAAAGAACACCACCAAGTTCAATGATCCAAATGAGAGTGAATCTATTTTTGCCAAAAGGAGAAGGCAAGAGCACAAAGTAAAGACTTACAGCTAGCTTATGCTAATTAACAGCGTTTCATTATGTATGTTAGAGTGACTTCACGTTATGCGAATGTATGTATACTACTTAAACACAAAAAAGCTACTACTTAATATAAAGGTATTTTTATACTACTAAATGACTCGGATCCAACATTCCGGCCACGTTCAAGGACGAAACTTAAAAAAAAACAATTCATAATTGAAAAACCGATTGATAGTAACTTAAATTAAATAATTGGCAAAACCGCCAACTTATGGATTGACCTTTTAAAAACGCCGGTTGCCGTTTTCACCTCGGCCACTCGAACCTTGCCATCCGCTCCTTTTATGGTTGCGTTGACGCTGCCGGTAATCTAATGCTGGGGTGGATTGTTGTCGTCGTGCGCGATGACCAATGCGCCGACCTCGAGATTGTGTAGTGTGCCAAAGTTGATTATCAGCCGTTGTAACTCCTCTGTACACTTTCTGTTAAGAATTAACAGAGAGCGAATTCAAAACAGCTGTTATGTAAAACGGCGCTCTCAATTCCTCTCGCGGAAGAATGGTCCTCAAAAGAAAATCAAGAATATCACACCATTAAACAGTTAGCTAATGCAGTTAGAGTTGCTTCGAGAATTTTCGATAGCGCCACCTTTCGTCTATAAATAGATGCTGAACGCGCATTTCTGCACAATAATTGGCGCCGAAGCTGAGGCTCACCCAGCGAAAATATATAAATTTATTGAAATTATAATACGAGTGGCGAAATAAATTGTAAGTCCACATATTCTTGTTAAAGTACTTTTATTCACGCCGGCAGCGTAATAATATATATAATAATAATAATATATATATAATATATATAATATATATATATATATAATAATATATATATATGATATTTGTGTCTAATCACGTGAATTTTGTAAGCTAATGGTTGTGATTTTTACAGCGACAACGATTTCTTGCAGTCAATACCACTTGTCAGATACCCGTAAGATTGGTCAATTTGGTGCCCAATAAGCGTGGGTCTGCAACGTAGTGGACGCAAACACATTTTCCGGAGTATCGCTACATTTGCTCATTTATTTGTGATTACACATTTATGATACAACTCTGCGCACAGTGTGACTACGCTTAATTCCTACCTTGAGCCACGCCACTAGTTTTTTTGCACCGTGTGGCTGCACCTAACCTTTTGCGTATGGTGTTGCAGTACTCAACGCAGATTTCGATCGACGTGCAACGCACGCTCAGGTGACATGGCACTGCCATAAAAATCTAGAATCTTTTGTCTACTTAAAATACCTCTAAATATTACGATTTAACAATAGTATTAATTAATTTTTATTTCCTATAGAAAGCTTAAACATTGTAAAAATGTGCGCATGAGGAATTATCACCATCATCTATAATTTTCCTTACACATCACACATGAATCTACCATAATCATTTAAGTATTTTTGGAAACTACAGCTCAACAGCTCCAGCATCGGAGGGCCCTACGACAGCATGAAGCGGATTTTGTGAGTGAGTAAAATATTGAAACACCCAGTATGTATAAACAAAAATGATTATGGGCAGTCAATTACGTCCACGTACCATCATGTGATAGAGAGTAAATTTTGAGACTATATGTCTAAGAAAATGATCTGAATTAGTTCCCCGTGCGCATAGAAATATTCTGAATATCTTAATATCTTGAATATCGTATCTAAATACTTAGTGAAACACATCATGATTTATCTTGAAATTGAAGTTAATATTTGTAATAAATGGAGTCTGTAAGAATCATGAATAACAAAGCTCACGTTTAATCGTCTCTTTATGGTTCGTCGCCGGAACAATAGGTATGCAATAGTTCAGCAGCCACAGTAAATAATATGTAGATTATACAAGGGGTGACCCAAACTATACAATGGCGTCACCAAGGCAGAGTGGGTAGAGAAGGGAGCACATATAACATCTAGTGCATCCCAATAAACCTATTCTGAAATCGGTCGTTCATAACCCAGTCCATTGATCAAACCGACTTACATAGCACTCCCTTTTTATTTTATCATTTAGCTAGAGAAGTAGAAGTGCACTTAATTTTTGTTTTTATGAGGCCGTAGGACGAGATTAGGAAAGAACCCCGAACCATCCGGCGAGCAGAAAGCCCGGAGCAAGAAGTGCACGAAGCCTAGTCAGTCATACACAAGTTGAATTTCCTTTCGATGATAAGCTCGGAGTATTACGTAGGAGTACTCGGTCAAAGACGTTTCAACGCGCATACTACATAAAGATAAATGGCGCCCAACGTTAAGGCCCGATCGACATGGTACCACCACCTATCAAAGATAGTCTCTTTTCTCAATTACGAAAATAATTGACATCTAACCCAAAAGGCTAGATGACACAACATCTTCATTGTCAATTATACTAATAATTGTTGCCTAGAAGAAGAAGTATTGGTGTAAACATCGTTGCAAAGGCTCCAATACAAATTGCGTGTATATCAATGGCACCCAGAACAAAAAGCCAAGAAAAGCAATTAGTATCAAATATTTAAAAAAGAAGCAAACGACACCATAAGCAATAATAAGACCCTATTGCAAGAAAACTTCATATTCACATTCATATATTAATCCATCCACTATAAATTACATTTTGAAACAACAAAAAAACAAGTGTTAAGGCTTATAGATCAGGTGTATCAATAGTATGGAACAGCGATCACAATTCTGTAAAAAGGATTGATCGACCTACATGGACCTGCATGATCACGAGTAACTTTAATCTTTAATCCTCGATTTTGTAAAACGGATGCTGCAATTTACCAATATATGAGAGTGCGAATGGAACTCTGATTCTGGAATAGCGAATAGTAGCTGGTAATTAACTAGCGTTCGACCGAATCAAACCCATTTTTAGCTGTCATATCCTTTTGATTTATTTAACGGTCCGCAAAATAAACACTGTCAATTGATTTCCCTAGAATCGGAAAAGGAATCGCGAGTAACTATAGTATATTCATTGGAAGCTCGACCCTTCCAATTTAAAGAAATCAATTGCTGTGCCATAGTATTCTTTTAAGCGAACAACTAGTGACTTTTTGACGAATAGGATTATTTACTGGGCTGAACTAAAACATCCTTTTGGGAAAGTGACGAACCAAAAATTTAATGAAATTATTATCAACCATTATAAAGTTATAAACTAAGCAAAATGTCTGTTAGGCACAGCCACGAAGATTTAAGCGACGGCTTGCAGCAGCAAGACCCATTTTGCGGAAGTTGTCACGAACCTATGAATTCTAAAGAATTAACGGCAGTCTCACCATGCAAGCATACATTTCACAATCAATGCATATTAAGATCCCTCCAACACAATAGAAGCTGTCCAGTTTGTAAGAATCCGTGTACGGTTAGACAACTATCGCTATCGAATAACAATTTGGCTGCTGAATTAGACGCAGCTGAACAAGCACGTGAATTAATAACGCTTGGCCTAAATGATAACCAAGGCGACGTTAATACTTCTATAGGAAACCGATCAGTAGAAACCGTAGAGGAGGTACTCCTCGACGCGGAATGACAACCAGGTCCACCAATAGAAATGGTCAGAACCAACACTGCATCATCAATAACAACAATAACGGTCAAAAACCTTTGAATGCAGTACCCCACCAGACTACAAATACGGTCCATTTTGATTCCTTATTACAAAATGCTTTGCGAAACCAACAGCAGCAGATTATGCAAAATGTCACAGCGTTAATACAAAATCAATTAGCAAATATCCACATACAAAAGGAGCTACACATCTCACCTCCGCCCTTTGCGAGTGTTGATCTCCCTCGTAACGTTAACATGAATCAGAGCCAAAATGACAGTAGTAATCGATTCTTGAATAACAGTACCGTAATACCCCCAGAAAAGGTGTCGAACATTATCCAGAACTGGCATATAAAGTTCAATGGTTCCAAAAGAGGCTTGGCTACGGAAGATTTTCCATATAGAGTACGCTCTATGACAAACCAGAACTTGTACGGTAATCACGGCCTATTGTGTGACCATTTGCATCTACTTTTGGTAGGCAAGGCTAACGAATGGTTCTGGAAATTCCACAAAACATATCCACATTTTACTTGGAATACATTTTGCGTAGAGTTTAGGAAGAAATTTGAGGACATAGAAACAGATATGGATATTTGGGAATCCATAAACTCTAGGCGACAAGGTGAAAAAGAATCTTTTGAAGAATTTCAATTTGACGTTGAGAAACTTGTCGCTCGGTTAAGAAATCCCATACAAGAAGAATCTCTAGTGCGACTTTTAATTCGGCATTCCAAACCGTCTCTTCGCTACGAGCTAATGCACTTGAACATACTTACCTTAGCTAAGCTACGAGAAGAAATTCGTACACATGAGCAATTCTGTTAACAGAATAGAACACAACCACCTAGGTTCAATAGACCATTTGCTTCCGAGCTATATGACACTTCAGAAGTAGCAGCTATGCAGCACAAAAGCATCAAATGTTGGAACTGTGGCAAATCTGGGCATCGTTATGACGTTTCTTTTGAGCCACGTTCTATTTTTTGTTACGGCTGTGGTAAGAAAGACACTTACAAGCCAAACTGCCTATCATGCAATCCTTCGGAAACCCTCCGTCGGATGCGCGGAAATTCCGGCGCATCCGACCTGCAAGCACAGACTCTCTGCCGATTAATGGATCAAGTCATACCAGCACATCTTCGTACTAGAGTGTTTGTATACTTAGATGACTTGTTAATCCTGTCTGATGATTTTAGTTCGCATATGTAACTTTTAAGTGAAATAGCAACCTATCTTCGAAACGCAAATCTTACTATAAATATCGCTAAATCGAAATTCTGTATGAAAGAAATTAAATATTTAGGTTTTATAATAGGAAATGGGCAAATTAAAACTGACCCAGGCGGTAATTGCAATCAAGCAGTTTCCGATACCATCTACAGTTAAACAACTGCGGAGATTTTTGGGACTGTGTGGTTGGTATCGCCGATTCGTCGACGGATACGCCACACTCTCAATGCCTCTTACCTACTTGTTGAGAAAGAACAGAAAATACTGTTGGTGCGATGAAGCTGACAACGCGTTTTCAAAGCTCAAAGAAAAGCTAACTACCACACCTATATTAAGTACACCTGATTTTTCTAAACCATTTTTATTACTATGCGACGCAATTCAATATGGACTTGGTTGTGTCCTTGCACAAGCCAATGGTGATGGAGCAGAAATGCCGATAGCATACATGTCCACCAAACTCACTGAAGCTCAGCGCAACTACTCCGTCACAGAATAAGAATGCTTAGAAATTATCCAAGGTATTTACAAATTTCGTTCGTATATTGAAGGACAAGAATTCATTTTACTGACCACTCCGCGCTGTTAGGCCTATTGGCGCGCTGGTCACTTAAACTACAAGGATTCTCAATTCAGCATCTTCGAGGTTCACAAAATGTGGTATCCGATACATTATCCCGTCGTGATGAAGATAAAGTTAGTGAATTTTCTAGTTTTGGCCCAATCGTTGATTTGTCATCAAAAGAATTCACCTCTATAGAGTATGAAGAACTGAAAAACCAAATATCAGAAAATATTGCGAGACTTCCAGATCTTAAAATTGTAGATAACCTTATTTATAAACGTACCGAGTATTCAACAGGAGACTTAACACAAGAATCCGAATCATGGAAACTCTGGATACCGAAGGGACTACAAGCAGAAATGTTGAGTCGAGCACACGACCCGCCAGATGCTGCGCATTATGGTACCAGCAAGATGATAGAAAAATTAAAAAGATATCTATTTTGACCTGGCATGGTAACGGCGATTCGACAATACGTTGTGTCACAGTGTTCATCCTGCCGAATGACCAAAAGCCCCAATACAATTTTAAGGCCGCCTATGGGAAAACCCATGACGTCGGATAGACCGTTCCAAAAAATTGTATATTGATTTATTAGGCCCATACCCAAGGTCTAAGAAAGGAAACATAGGATTACTTATAATAGTAGACCTTTTTAGTAAATTTCATTTCTTACAACCTTTGAAGAAATTTACGGCCATAAAGATATGTGAATTCTTGGAAACCTCAGTCTTTCATACATTCGGAGTTCCAGAAGTAATTCTGTCGGACAATGGTTCCCAATTCAAGTCAGGAGAGTTTAAATCATTTCTAACACGTTTTGGCGAGCGTCTCAATCGTTCAGTACTAGCAGCAATTCGAGCATATATCGGAAAAGATCATGCCCAATGGGATATGAATTTGAATGAAATCAGTGGTTCATTTAGATCTACTATTCATCGCAGTACAGGATATTCTCCCTATTACCTCTGTTTCGGTCAAAACATGATAAATAATGGTAAAGACTATGACTGAACGCATTGGCTGACGATGTGCATTTGACACGGGTCGATGTATTGCAGTTGGCACGCGCCAAAAGCAAAAAGAAAAAGTAGCAGATACACATGATGATAACGCGCGAAGATATAATCTACGCAGCAGATCAGTTCAGCTTAAACCTGGTTATTCTGTTTACGCCAGAAATTTTGCACAGAGTAACGCTGGAAAGAGATTTAATCATAAGTTAGCACCTGTCTTTTTGCAAGCCAAAGTGTTGAGAAAGCATAGCAACATACAAAACGATCAAGGAAAATCAATCGGGGTATATCATTTAAACGACAAAAAACTCTGAAAATCAACTTCAAGTCCCACTTTTTTCTGTTAATGAATTCTTGTGTAAGACTCTCGAATCAGTAACAGATGGATGTAGTGTGACAAAGTTGATTATCAGCCGTTGGAACTCCTCTGTACACTTTCTGTTAAGAATTAACAGAGAGCGAATTCAAAACAGCTGTTATGTAAAACGGCGCTCTCAATTCCTCTCGCGGAAGAATGGTCCTCAAAAAGAGAATCAAGAATATCACACCATTAAACAGTTAGCTAATGCAGTTAGAGTTGCTTCGAGAATTTTCGATAGCGCCACCTTTCGTCTATAAATAGATGCTGAACGCGCATTTCTGCACAATAATTGGCGCCGAAGCTGAGGCTCACCCAGCGAAAATATATAAATTTATTGAAATTATAATACGAGTGGCGAAATAAATTGTAAGTCGACATATTCTTGCTAAAGTACTTTTATTCACGCCGGCAACGTAATAATATATGCCAAAAGCATCCCGGAATCGAAATCATATACGTAAAATAGCCAGTGTAGAAAGTTTGATACGAGAAAAAGGTGATATTTGTGTCTAATCACGTGAAATTTGTAAGCTAATGGTTGTGATTTTTACAGCGACAACGATTTCTTGCAGTCAATACAACTCATTGTCAGATACCCGTAAGATTGGTCAATTTGGTGCCCAATAAGCGTGGGTCACATTTTCCGGAGTATCGCTACATTTGCTCATTTATTTGTGATTACACATTTATGATACAACTCTGAGCACAGTGTGACTACGCTTAATTCCTACCTTGAGCCACGCCACTAGTTTTTTGCACCGTGTGGCTGCACCTAACCTTTTGCGTATGGTGTTGCAGTACTCAACGCAGATTTCGATCGACGTGCAACGCACGCTCAGGTGACATGGCACTGCCATAAAAATCTAGAATCTTTTGTCTACTTAAAATACCTCTAAATATTACGGTTTAACAATAGTATTAATTAATTTTTATTTCCTATAGAAAGCTTAAACATTGTAAAAATGTGCGCATGAGGAATTATCACCATCATCTATAATTTTCCTTACACATCACACATGAATCTACCATAATCATTTAAGTATTTTTGGAAACTACAGCTCAACAGCTACAGCATCGGAGGGCCCTACGACAGCATGAAGCGGATTTTGTGAGTGAGTAAAATATTGAAACACCCAGTATGTATAAACAAAAATGATTATGGGCAGTCAATTACGTCCACGTACCATCATGTGATAGAGAGTAAATTTTGAGACTATATGTCTAAGAAAATGATCTGAATTAGTTCCCCGTGCGCATAGAAATATTCTGAATATCTTAATATCTTGAATATCGTATCTAAATACTTAGTGAAACACATCATGATTTATCTTGAAATTGAAGTTAATATTTGTAATAAATGGAGTCTGTATCATGAATAACAAAGCTCACGTTTAATCGTCTCTTTATGGTTCGTCGCCGGAACAATAGGTATGCAATAGTTCAGCAGCCACAGTAAATAATATGTAGATTATACAAGGGGTGACCCAAACTATTCAATGGCGTCACCAAGGCAGGGTGGGTAGAGAAGGGAGCACATATAACATCTAGTGCATCCCAATAAACCTATTCTGAAATCAGTCGTCCATAACCCAGTCCATTGATCAAACCGACTTACATAGCACCCCCTTTTTTATTTTATCATTTAGCTAGAGAAGTAGAAGTGCACTTAATTTTTGTTTTTATGAGGCCGTAGGACGAGATTAGGAAAGAACCCCGCCCCATCCGGCGAGCAGAAAGCCCGGAGCAAGAAGTGCACGAAGCCTAGTCAGTCATACACAAGTTGAATTTCCTTTCGATGATAAGCCCGGAGTATTACGCAGGAGTACTCGGTCAAAGACGTTTCAACGCGCATACTACATAAAGATAAATGGCGCCCAACGTTAAGGCCCGATCGACATGGTACCACCACCTATCAAAGATAGTCTCTTTTCTCAATTACGAAAATAATTGGCATCTAACCCAAAAGGCTAGATGACACAACATCTTCATTGTCAATTATACTAATAATTGTTGCCTAGAAGAAGAGGTATTGGTGTAATCATCGTTGCAAAGGCTCCAATACAAATTGCGTGTATATCAATGGCACCCAGAACAAAAAGCCAAGAAAAGCAATTAGTATCAAATATTTAAAAAAGAAGCAAACGACACCATAAGCAATAATAAGACCCTATTGCAAGAAAACTTCATATTCACATTCATATATTAATCCATCCACTATAAATTACATTTTGAAAAAAACAAACAAAACGAGTGTTAAGGCTTATAGATCAGGTGTATCCATAGTATGGAACAGCGATCACAATTCTGTAAAAAGGATTGATCGACCTACATGGACCTGCATGATCACGAGTAACTTTAATCTTTAATCCTCGATTTTGTAAAACGGATGCTGCAATTTATCAATATATGAGAGTGCGAATGGAACTTTGATTCTGGAATAGCGAATAGTAGCTGGTAATTAACTAGCGATCGACCGAATCAAACCCATTTTTAGCTGTCATATCTTTTTTGATTAATTTAACGGTCCGCAAAATAAACACTGTCAATTGATTTCCCTAGAATCGGAAAAGGAATCGTGAGTAACTATAGTATATTCATTGGAAGCTCGACCCTTACAATTTAAAGAAATCAATTGCTGTGCCACAGTATTCTTTTAAGCGAACAACTAGTGACTTTTTGACGAATAGGATTATTTACTGGCCTGAACTAAAACATCCTTTTGGGAAAGCGACGAACCAAAGATTTAATGAAATTATTATCAACCATTATAAACTTACAAATTAAGCAAAATATCTGTTAGGCACAGCCACGAAGATTTAAGCGACGCCTTGCAGCAAGACCCATTTTGCGGAAGTTGTCACGAACCTATGAATTCTAAAGAATTAACGGCAGTCTCACCATGCAAGCATACATTTCACAATCAATGCATATTAAGATCCCTCCAAAACAATAGAAGCTGTCCAGTTTGTAAGAATCCGTGTACGGTTAGACAACTATCGCTATCGAATAACAATTTGGCTGCTGAATTAGACGCAGCTGAACAAGCACGTGAATTAATAACGCTTAGCCTAAATGATAACCAAGGCAACGTTAATACTTCTATAGGAAACCGATCAGTAGGTAGAAACCGTAGAGGAGGTACTCCTCGACGCGGAATGACAACCAGGTCCACCAATAGAAATGGTCAGAACCAACACTGTATCATCAATAACAACAATAACGGTCAAAAACCTTTGAATGCAGTACCCCACCAGACTACAAATACGGTCCATTTTGATTCCTTATTACAAAATGCTTTGCGAAACCAACAGCAGCAGATTATGCAAAATGTCACAGCGTTAATACAAAATCAATTAGCAAATATCCACATACAAAAGGAGCTACACATCTCACCTCCGCCCTTTGCGAGTGTTGATCTCCCTCGTAACGTTAACATGAATCAGAGCCAAAATGACAGTAGTAATCGATTCTTGAATACCAGTACCGTAATACCCCCAGAAAAGGTGTCGAACATTATCCAGAACTGGCATATAAAGTTCAATGGTTCCAAAAGAGGCTTGGCTACGGAAGATTTTCCATATAGAGTACGCTCTATGACAAACCAGAACTTGTACGGTAATCACGGCCTATTGTGTGACCATTTGCATCTACTTTTTGGTAGGCAAGGCTAACGAATGGTTCTGGAAATTCCACAAAACATATCCACATTTTACTTGGAATACATTTTGCGTAGAGTTTAGGAAGAAATTTGAGGACATAGAAACAGATATGGATATTTGGGAATCCATAAACTCTAGGCGACAAGGTGAAAAAGAATCTTTTGAAGAATTTCAATTTGACGTTGAGAAACTTGTCGCTCGGTTAAGAAATCCCATACAAGAAGAATCTCTAGTGCGACTTTTAATTCGGCATTCCAAACCGTCTCTTCGCTACGAGCTAATGCACTTGAACATACTTACCTTAGCTACGCTACGAGAAGAAATTCGTACACATGAGCAATTCTGTTAACAGAATAGAACACAACCACCTAGGTTCAATAGACCATTTGCTTCCGAGCTATATGACACTTCAGAAGTAGCAGCTATGCAGCACAAAAGCATCAAATGTTGGAACTGTGGCAAATCTGGGCATCGTTATGACGTTTCTTTTGAGCCACGTTCTATTTTTTTTTTTACGGCTGTGGTAAGAAAGACACTTACAAGCCAAACTGCCTATCATGCAATCCTTCGGAAAACCCTCCGTCGGATGCGCGGAAAATTCCGGCGCATCCGACCCATTAACTAACGCAAGCACAGACTCTCTGCCGATTAATGGATCAAGTCATACCAGCACATCTTCGTACTAGAGTGTTTGTATACTTAGATGACTTGTTAATCCTGTCTGATGATTTTAGTTCGCATATGTAACTTTTAAGTGAAATAGCAACCTATCTTCGAAACGCAAATCTTACTATAAATATCGCTAAATCGAAATTCTGTATGAAAGAAATTAAATATTTAGGTTTTATAATAGGAAATGGGCAAATTAAAACTGACCCAGGCGGTAATTGCAATCAAGCAGTTTCCGATACCATCTACAGTTAAACAACTGCGGAGATTTTTGGGACTGTGTGGTTGGTATCGCCGATTCGTCGACGGATACGCCACACTCTCAATGCCTCTTACCTACTTGTTGAGAAAGAACAGAAAATACTGTTGGTGCGATGAAGCTGACAACGCGTTTTCAAAGCTCAAAGAAAAGCTAACTACCACACCTATATTAAGTACACCTGATTTTTCTAAACCATTTTTATTACTATGCGACGCAATTCAATATGGACTTGGTTGTGTCCTTGCACAAGCCAATGGTGATGGAGCAGAAATGCCGATAGCATACATGTCCACCAAACTCACTGAAGCTCAGCGCAACTACTCCGTCACAGAATAAGAATGCTTAGAAATTATCCAAGGTATTTACAAATTTCGTTCGTATATTGAAGGACAAGAATTCATTTTACCGACCACTCCGCGCTGAAATGGTTAATGAATCAGAAAGATTTGTTAGGCCTATTGGCGCGCTGGTCACTTAAACTACAAGGATTCTCAATTCAGCATCTTCGAGGTTCACAAAATGTGGTATCCGATACATTATCCCGTCGTGATGAAGATAAAGTTAGTGAATTTTCTAGTTTTGGCCCAATCGTTGATTTGTCATCAAAAGAATTCACCTCTATAGAGTATGAAGAACTAAAAAACCAAATATCAGAAAATATTGCGAGACTTCCAGATCTTAAAATTGTAGATAACCTTATTTATAAACGTACCGAGTATTCAACAGGAGACTTAACACAAGAATCCGAATCATGGAAACTCTGGATACCAAAGGGACTACAAGCAGAAGTGTTGAGTCGAGCACACGACCCGCCAGATGCTGCGCATTATGGTACCAGCAAGATGATAGAAAAATTAAAAAGATATCTATTTTGACCTGGCATGGTAACGGCGATTCGACATTACGTTGCACAGTGTTCATCCTGCCGAATGACCAAAAGCCCCAATACAATTTTAAGGCCGCCTATGGGAAAACCCATGACGTCGGATAGACCGTTCCAAAAAATTGTATATTGATTTATTAGGCCCATACCCAAGGTCTAAGAAAGGAAACATATTATTACTTATAATAGTAGACCTTTTTTAGTAAATTTCATTTCTTACAACCTTTGAAGAAATTTACGGCCATAAAGATATGTGAATTCTTGGAAACCTCAGTCTTTCATACATTCGGAGTTCCAGAAGTAATTCTGTCGGACAATGGTTCCCAATTCAAGTCAGGAGAGTTTAAATCATTTCTAACACGTTTTGGCGAGCGTCTCAATCGTTCAGTACTAGCAGCAATTCGAGCATATATCGGAAAAGATCATGCCCAATGGGATATGAATTTGAATGAAATCAGTGGTTCATTTAGATCTACTATTCATCGCAGTACAGGATATTCTCCCTATTACCTCTGTTTCGGTCAAAACATGATAAATAATGGTAAAGACTATGACTGAACGCATTGGCTGACGATGTGCATTTGACACGGGTCGATGTATTGCAGTTGGCACGCGCCAAAGCAAAAAGAAAAAGTAGCAGATACACATGATGATAACGCGCGAAGATATAATCTACGCAGCAGATCAGTTCAGCTTAAACCTGGTTATTCTGTTTACGCCAGAAATTTTGCACAGAGTAACGCTGGAAAGAGATTTAATCATAAGTTAGCACCTGTCTTTTTTGCAAGCCAAAGTGTTGAGAAAGCATAGCAACATACAAAACGATCAAGGAAAATCAATCGGGGTATATCATTTAAACGACAAAAAACTCTGAAAATCAACTTCAAGTCCCACTTTTTTCTGTTAATGAATTCTTGTGTAAGACTCTCGAATCAGTAACAGATGGATGTAGTGTGACAAAGTTGATTATCAGCCGTTGGAACTCCTCTGTACACTTTCTGTTAAGAATTAACAGAGAGCGAATTCAAAACAGCTGTTATGTAAAACGGCGCTCTCAATTCCTCTCGCGGAAGAATGGTCCTCAAAAGAGAATCAAGAATATCACACCATTAAACAGTTAGCTAATGCAGTTAGAGTTGCTTCGAGAATTTTCGATAGCGCCACCTTTCGTCTATAAATAGATGCTGAACGCGCATTTCTGCACAATAATTGGCGCCGAAGCTGAGGCTCACCCAGCGAAAATATATAAATTTATTGAAATTATAATACGAGTGGCGAAATAAATTGTAAGTCGACATATTCTTGCTAAAGTACTTTTATTCACGCCGGCAACGTAATAATATATGCCAAAAGCATCCCGGAATCGAAATCATATACGTAAAATAGCCAGTGTAGAAAGTTTGATACGAGAAAAAGGTGATATTTGTGTCTAATCACGTGAAATTTGTAAGCTAATGGTTGTGATTTTTACAGCGACAACGATTTTTTTGCAGTCAATACCACTCATTGTCAGTTACCCGTAAGATTGGTCCTCCGATGAGGGCGGCGCGGGGGGTATGAACTACCAGTCCATCCCGGTTTCCGCTGCGAACTAGTGCAGTTGAGACCTCTGCTCCTCGAATGCCTTCAGAAGGACCTAGAGCTGGTTCCTGGCTCCTAGAAAGTTCGTCGCGTTGTCGGAATATATCCTCCGCGGAACGCCACGTCTTGCGATGAAACTTCTAAGGGCAATAATAAAACAATTAGTGCATAAATCAGGAACCAACTCTATGTGAATTTTGGCTTATATCGAAAACAATGAATGCATCTCCGAACTATTTGAGTGCATTCTCTTCGAGCATTTACGATCCAAATCTCTTCTCGAAGCAGACTGAGCATTGCTTTTGGACCGGCATGGTGATTTTTTAAATGTAAATGTCGAAGATATATTTATTTTATTTATTTAATTAGTTTATTGTCGGACTTAGGTCAGTCGACTGTTTTAAAGTAAAAAAAAAAACAATTAATAATTATAATTAATAATTTTAAATTAAAAGTAAAATCTTGACTGTGAGAAAAGACAAGAAAAAGAAATTAATTAAATTAAATTTGACTCTGGGATAAAGAAAAAATTAAAGAGCTGATTCAACATTTGTTGCAGAGGATTGGGGAAAAGCCAGAAAAACCCAATCAGATCGGGAGAGTTAGTGTTAGTAAGCAAAGCCTAATCAAAATAGCGATTAGAATGTTCTAGGCATGCAGTTAGTTAAAAAGTGGTACTGTTACTAGGAAGGAGATAAGTATATATATAAGTAACTAGTTACTAGAAAGGTAGGTGAGGATTAGTGATTTTAAGCAAGATACAGAATTATTGTTGTTGTTAGATACAATGTAATATAGTTCATTATAGTCCGAACATAATACCCTGAAAGGCTCATGCAGGGCATAATTCGAGCTACAATAGGAAAGATTTAGAGGAAGATAGTTACGGGTGATTCTACCAGGGACAGAGAAGTGTAGTCGACTAAGCAAGTCGTTACTATCTATGTCCCCTTGTATAAGGTTATTAATAAATATAACACCCAGCATAGTTCTACGATTGGCTAGGGAAGGCAGATTTAGTAACAAGAGTCTACTAGGATAGGAAGGAAGTCTTGAATTTACATCCCAGTTAAGGCCTCGCAAGGCAAATATTAAAAAGTTTTTCTGTACGGATTCAATGCGATCCTTGTGAACTGTGTACTGAGGACTCCAGACACATGAACCGTACTCCAGAATTGGACGAACAAGCGAGGTGAAAAGAGTCTTAGTTAGGTAAGGATCGTCAAACTCCTTTGACCATCTCTTAATAAAGCCGAGCACACCCATAGCTTTATTAACCATTGATGATATATGTTCGCAAAACTTGAGTTTGCGGTCCAAACGGACCCCTAGATCATCAACCAGGGAAATTCTTTCCAGGGTACAACCGCAAAGAGAGTAAGATACGTACTTAGGACAGGCTCGTGAGAATGTCATCAGCTTGCATTTGGAGCTGTTCAGATTAAGAAGATTTGCACGACATCAAGAGTAGAAAAAGTCTAAGTCGGATTGAAGGCGAGAATGACAGGAGTCGTCTTTAAATTGAAAACATAGCTTGACATCTTCAGCATACATGAGAGTACGGGAGTTAAGTATGACCGTTGGGAGGTCATTGATGAAAAGTATTAAAAGCAGGGGACCTAAATGGCTTCCCTGGGGAACACAAGATGTGGCATGAACGGGGTAAGAAAGATTATTCTTAAAGAGGACTCGTTGGGTTCTGTCACCCAAATAACTCACAATCCAACTAAGAAGTTTTGGTGAGAAACCGAGGAGATTCAGTTTATGTGCAAGAAGAGAATGGTTGACTGAGTCAAATGAATTACTGAAATCAGTATAAATGACATCGGTTTGAAGATTTTTGCTGAAATCCTTTTACCACAAAGGATGTCAGCTCAAGCAAATTTTTCATTGTCGAACGACGTTTCACGAATCGGTGTTGAAAAGGGGATATAACGGATCTACTAAAATGTTGCAAGTGAGGAGTTATAATATTCTCGAAGAATTTCGGTATAGCCGATAATTTAGAGATACCTCTATAATTACTTGCATCAGTTTTGCTGCCCTTTTTGAGTAAAGGGATAATGAATGATTCCTTCCATATGGAAGGAAAGGAGGCGGTGTCTAAGGACAGCGAAAATAATTTGTGCAATGAGTGCAATGCAATAAGGAGTTGGCACAATATCTGTTTGCGGCGAAACTCGCCGCCTGAAAGTAGGCAGCATATCGGCGTAAACAGTGCGAGAGTTACCTAGGGCTCTCGCGCTCTTTTATCCTACTTTTTCATATTTATGTTAAGTTAGGCTTAAGTTAAACTACATATATTATGTACAAGATCAGTTGAAATATATAAGTGAAGTGATCTCCACGCGCCCCGAATTGTGTACTTTTTTTCGACTTGTTTTCGCGTCGGTATAAATTCCACAGAGATTTTTCACCTCCATCTACGATCCCCCAAAGAAGGAAGATCCCACTGCCGCCACCAAAAACATTGGTCCTTCGAGCCGGATATATTCTACATACACCACGTCGCTGGATTTTCATCCCCTCGCTCCGCTCGAACTACGTTCATCGGCATCTCGTCAGGATCCCCCCCAGATAAGTACTAAATTTTATACTTATTTTTATGCGGCAGAGGACTGTGTGTAATTGTTCCTTTGTGAAAAGAAAGATCTTTTCTAATTAATTTCAATTTAATTTACTCCTAACCTCGCAATTTGCGTCACCGGTATCTCTGTATGTATGTACATATGTTGCTGCATCAGTAAGCACATACTTACATACAGACGACTGCCACCATCGAAAGTTTTCCATACATATACTCGTATATGTACGGAAATACGAATCACCAATTACACACGGTTTATCCATCTAATTCTACTTACAAACCTCTGCCACATATATGTATGTACCTTCTCCTACGCTTTCCTTAAGAATAAAGGTACATACACTCTCCAAATTACATATTACATACTTACGTTGCCCATTAAAATACATTGCCAAGGTCCAAACCTCAAGCGGCAATTGTACCTCCAGTCCAAAATTTAATTCCAAATAAAAATAACACTGCATTTCTTTCACATTTATTTATTTATTAATGTAAACATATAAAATACACACTACATACACTTTGCCGGCAGCAATATTTCGGCTGCACTACACAGATACATATGTTCTTACAATTAAATATCTAACTAAAACACATAGATACATTATATTACATCGTTTTATTACATTATTACATTATTTTATGAAACACTTAAATTAAACACTTAATATAATACAAAGAAATATTTTATAATTTCTTTGTTAACCTTTGTCAGTCTAGTGATCGCAGTTTGCCTTAGTGATCGCAGTTCGATCACAATCGACCGACCACCACTTTTTTACATTCACTCAGTGTTATCGTTCCAAGGCTGCACTAGCTCAAATTTTTAAAAATATTACTTGGTGGGCAACCGTGACTTTTAAAGTCACTTATATTTATTTATCGTCTTATTGTGCACTGTGTTGTGGTATTACAAAGCGCTGTAACATTGCAAAAAATTATCGAATATATTTTCCTCCGTCTGAGAAAAGATATCCTACTAATAAATAATTATTTACTTATTTTTTTCACAGTATAATTTATTATTGGAAAATAAATTATTTTACATCTTTTCTCAGAATTTCATGCTGAGTATAATAATTGTTTCGATAATTATTATCACTCAATAAAATATATCGATATTTATAATATAATATTTATATTATTTTTTTTGCAACGTTTTTTCAAAAAGTATTGCCTTGTAACTTATCAACTTAGTCCTCGCTCAATAGATTCGATAAAATTTCCGATCGTTTGTCTAATATTCTTGTTTATTGTTCAAACAAGAATTTCTGTTCGTCCAATTTTCTACGCTCTTCTCTTTCACGTTTCTGGTTCCGTCACCAGCATCAATTGCATTTTTCTCGCTTTTTTTGAAAGCCTGTTATGCCAATTGATAGTAAAGACACCAAGAAACACCTAGTTGTACCCACGACTAAGCATAGACGCTCCAGCTCTCTTCCAAGTTCCCTTCCTGGTAGAATACCTTCTCCCGCCTCATTACGGAAAGTTGTAACTCCGGTCACATCTAAGGTTAGTCAGGTACCAAAAATTTCGGTGCACACTCCTCCAATCACTCGTGGAGTTGGTCATCAGATTTCACTGGCAATAAAAAATGGCACTCCAAGAGTTCATTAACGCTTCCGATAAGCTCACGCAGTTCGAAGCTATAATTCAAAATTCTCCTACAGCCTCACATCACACTCACAGAGTGCGTCTTGAGCAGCTTCGATCCTTATGGACTGCCGTAGAGCTCAAATATGAACTCTGTTCCAACGCATTGTCTCAAACGGAGACGAATGCTGCGGACAAGGTCGCCATGCAAATGCGGTATGACCACTGCTACTCCATATACGAGGAATTTGCCTCTCAATTAAATGAGAGTATAGAGACCGCAACGGCTCCCACTCCAGCACCTGCAGCACCACAAGTAGCCTACCACCCACGAAGCTACCGGTCACCACCTTTCGATGCTGAAGTTTTCAGCGGTGACTACCTTAAATGGCCAACTTTTCGTGATCTCTTCACAGCGGTCTACATTTCCGATGCCGGCTTAAGTCAGATCGAGAAATTATTCCATTTAAATGCGAAGACCAGTGGAGAAGCGAAGGCAATCGTTTCCAAATCCCCTCTCACGAATGAGGGTTTCTCCTCTGCTTGGAGAAACTTGACGGACAGGTTCGAAAATAAGAGGTTGTTAGTCAACAGCCAACTTAAGATCCTTTTCAACCTTCCGTCAGTTTCTCACGAGTCTGGAGCCGCCATCCAAATCCTTCAAAACACTATTGAAAGTTGCTTAACAAAATCTTGGATGGGATGAAGCGTTGCCACAAGATCTTAAGCAACGCTGGCAGGATTTCCTACCCAGCTACTCATCCCTCCATAGGATTCGGATCCCAAGATGGGTCCAATATACACCCTTAGCTAAGCTCCAAATCCATGGCTTCTGCGACGCATCTCAGCGCGCCTACGGAGCAGCTATTTACATCCGTGTTGAGATCCAACACAAAGTTTCAAGCCATCTCCTTGTTGCCAAGACCAGAGTAGCTCCTGTAAAATCCATCTCCTTGCCTCGATTAGAACTTTTGCGGCGCATTACTGCTCGCCGAGTTATCAGCAACACTCCTCCCTCAGCTTCCAGTCAATAGCTACGAAGAGTACTATTGGACTGATTCCACAATTGTGTTAGCCTGGCTTAATAAGCCTCCATGTCAATGGACGATATTCGTGGCTAACAGAGTAGCTAAGATAACTCAGCTCACGAGTTCAGGCATATGGTCCCACGTCAGATCTGAGCACAACTCTGCCGATCTGGCCAGTAGAGGTGTCTCGTCAGAGGACCTCATTGGCAACAGTCTCTGGTGGCATGGACCCGATTGGCTGATCCTTCCAGCAGAACAATGGCCTGATGCGATCAATATCGCTCATGAAACAGACGAAGAACTTCGTCCTGTTAAATGCAACTTAACCAAGTTGCCTCCTTCATCCGGTTGCATCTTGGAGAGATTTTCCGAGCTCGACAGAGCACTGCGGGTAATGGCTTACGTATACCGCTTTATTCAAAGGTGTCGTAAACCTGATCTTACGCTCTCTCCAGATGTCGGAAGTTCTGAACTCTCCAATGTTCAAGATATGCTCATCCGGAATACCCAACGTACTCAATTCCTTAAAGAGTACATCTGTTTGTTGAATAAGGAACAGATTGCAAGGAGCAGCGACATCATTAATTTAAATCCTTTCATTGACGCCAGTGGAGTCATGAGAGCATGCGGTCGTGTGAGAACATCCGCTTCTTTAAGCTATGATGAACGGCACCTCTCTCATCCTTCCGTACTCATGTACTTTCTCACACCTCCTTGTTCGTTTTACGCATCGTATCTCCCTCCATGGTGGAAATCAATTAATGATGCGTCTTGTCAGATCGCGCTACTGGATTCCAAAACTCCGAACTTTAGTGAAAGCCACCATCAATTCCTGTCGAGTTTGCATCCTTATCCGAAAGAAGTTGCAAACTCAACTCATGGGTACTCTGCCCTCCGCGAGAGTCTCCTTTTCTCGACCTTTCACCCACACGGGACTCGATTTCGCTGGTCCTTTCGAAATCATGAATTTCACTGGTCGAGCCTGCCTCATAACCAAGGGCTATGTATGTGTCTTTGTATGTTTCAGCACAAAGGCCATACATTTAGAAGCAACCTCGGATCTCACAACCGAGAAATTTCTTGCAGCCTTCGCGCAATTCGTCGCGAGACGTGGCTGCCCGCACAACGTCTACTCCGACAATGGAAAGACGTTCGTCGGAGCCTCCAAGGTCGTTGCTTCTGAATTTATGAAGGCAGTGAAGGCTGATATATCCATCAAATACAGCCATCAAAACCTCGCATGACATTTTAATCCTCCCAGCGCACCGCACATGGGTGGCTTATGGGAAGCTGGAGTAAAAGAGCTTCAAATCGCTCTTCTACAAGTCCACTTCCTCACTAAAGTACACATTCGAAGAATTATCCACTCTCCTTTGCAAGGTCGAAGCATGCTTTAACTCCAGGCCGATTTCTCCCATGTCTGAGAGCCCCACCGATCTTTTAGCCTTGACTCCTGGCCATTTTCTGATCGGCGGTCCGCTCATGTCCGTAGCAGAGCCTGAAATCCAAGAAGACGCTGTATCCATCATCAACCGATGGCAGCGACTTAAGGCTTTGCATCAACAGTTTTATTTCCGTTGGAAAGAGGAATACCTCAAAGAGTTGCACAAACGCTCCAAATGGCAACTCCCAACGAGAAACCTCCAAGTCGGCGATATGGTGGTTGTCAAAGAAGACAATCTTCCAGTCAACGAATGGCGTCTGGGCCGAATCCACTCTACGTATCCTGGCGCTGATGATATTGTCCGCGTGGTGGACATCCTCACCACCCGTGGCGTGATCAAAAGGCCAGTAACGAAATTAGTCCTACTTCCTTTAGAGGACACAGTCCAGACACCCTCCTAACCTTGTGTTGTCCATCAGTGGATATATGTTCTCCAAAATACTAATCCATATATCCACCTTCTCCTTTCCAGATTAGTAAAGATGGCACCACCAAAGGCACACACCCCAGCGAAACCAAAAGGGGTAAACTCCTTTAGATGCCGCGTATGCAGAGGAGTCCACGCCCTGAAGAAGTGCCAGAGATTCCTGCGTCTGGCTGCAGAGAAGCGTCTTCGGGCAGTGTTGATCAACAAATACTGCCCGAACTGTCTCGCCCATGAACACTCGAAGGGTTCATGTCGCAGTGGCGGCACCTGTCGTACATGCGGCGAGGGCCACCAGACGCTTCTCCACCTTCCAATCACCCCCCAACCCGAGAGGCAGGAGATACAGACAAGTTTGCCATCCGTGACGCCTCTTCCACCTTTGGAGTCCCTGGCGACGTCCCCCTCTGTGGCGATCAGCATGATGCCGACCGCCATAGTCGACCTGGATATGGCCGGCAAGATTTTCGAGGTGCGTGTGCTGTTGGACGCGTGCAGCCCACATAGCCGCATGCCCACCTCATTGGCAAAGGCTTTGGGCCTTTCCGCCGAAAATGGGTTTTGCCGTGCCCTGTTCAGGTCAAGGGCATCGCCAGAGTTCTCTATTGCAGTGACTCTGAAGATGGAAGATGTGCAGATCAGGACTCCGACACAAAAAGGTCAACAAGGAGCTCCAAACCAGCTATCCGGGCATCACGCTAGCGGACACTCGATGCCATGTGCCAAGCAGAGTATCCATCGTTCTGGGGGCCGACGTCTATGGAGACGTACTCCTTCCAGGGCTGGTTCCATCCCACGGTGGTTTGCCGTTTGCACAGAACACTCTGTTTGGCTGGGTACTATCCGGTGTCTTTAAGACGTAGTCCGCAGGGCCCATCAAGCCCCCTCCAGCGGCCTCCAAAAAGATCCCGGCCCCGTCTATTTGCAATAGTATTGCAAGGGGAGCGGGATGTTTGCGCCGAAACTCGCCGCCTTAAAGTAGGCAGCATATCGGCGTAAACAGTGCGAGAGTTACCTAGGGCTCTCGCGCTCTTTTTATCCTACATTTCCATATTTATGTTAAGTTAGGCTTAAGTTAAACTACATATATTATGTACAAGATCAGTTGAAATATATAAGTGAAGTGATCTCCACGCGCCCCGAATTGTGTACTTTTTTTCGACTTGTTTTCACGTCGGTATAAATTCCACAGAGATTTTTCACCTCCATCTACGATCCCCCAAAGAAGGAAGATCCTACTGCCGCCACCACAAACAATATCTAAGTACACAGGCGGGAATACCATCGGGACCTGGTGAAAAGACTGGTTTAACTAAGCTAAGATCCTTAAAAAGTGAACTTTCGTTCAATAACGGTGTGAAGATGCGATTTGAACTTGGTACACAATATGAATAGGAATGAATGCTCGGCGTAGAAGAATAAGTTGTTTGAAAAAACTTAGCAAACATATCGGCCATGGCCTGATCTGTGTCCGCCTCAGCGTTATCAAACAAAAGTTTAGAAGGAAAGACCGCTGACCTACGCTTCATGTTAACAAAACTATAGAACTTTTTTAGGATTCTGAAAAAAACTGAAACCTTCATCTAGTCAAATAGTTTTTATAACATTTCGCGTTAAGCATGGTAAAATTTGCCCGAGCAGTTAGGTAGCGGGAAAAAGACAAGCGGTGAGTTTTTTTGCTTATATTTCTTGAATAAGCTACTCTTTAAGTTTTTTAAGCGAGACAGCTCTTTTGTAAACCAAGAGGCTTTGCTTGAGCATATCGGATAGGATAACGGAACACAGATATCAAAAGCAGAGTTTATGGTGTTAAAGAATATATAAGTTGCAACTGACATATCAGTTGATGCATAAAAAATCAGACCAATCACAATGTAAAATTAAAGAATTGAAATTTTCAAAGTCTGCTTTCTTAAAGCAGCGCACGCGATTACACGGCCTTTCATTTTTATCCACAATACTAATACCCAAGTCGAAATTCACTTCGAAAGTGGGATGAAAAGGATCTTCCGGAAGGGCAAGGGGTTGTACCCTGTCTACAATCACCTTGGAAGGATCAGAGGTGAAACATAAATCAAGCAATCTATTCAGAGAGTTTTTGACATGATTGACGTGCGACAAAGACATGTCAAACAAACCGTCAAATAGGTCATGTTGCCGGGAAGGCAAAAGGAAGTTTCCTTCAGCACTAGATGTCCAATCACATTCTGGGATATTAAAGTCTCCCCAGGACTATGAAGTGATCTCTGTCTGATAACAGGTTAAAAATAGTCGTAATTGCAGACAAGTGTTGCAAGTAGACTGATAATTCCGATGACGGCGGAATATAGGAGCAGGTTATATACATGAAAAAACCGGGAAAGTGTAGTTTTACACAAATTATTTCAATGTCAAACTGAAACTCCGGTTGTAAAGGTCCGACTCAATGTTTGAGTCTACTGCAATCAGTACTCCACCACCTCGTCGGTCAGGTCGATCAAGCCTGTATGTTGTATACCTATCTGGAAAGACTTCAGAGCTTAGAATCTCTGGTTTTAACCAGGTTTCGGTAAAAGCAATAATTTGGGAAGAAAAAGCAAGACTATTAAGATAAAGACTAGAGATTTTACTACAGAGATCTCTAACATTTTGATAGGAAAGAATTAAAGAGGAAAGTTTTTTTTGTAGGACACCTAACATTTTCGGAGGCATGAAGAAAAGAAAAGTTCAGTTTTTTGAAGACTTTGAATTGTTTGCATTTTTTTTGCGATGAAACGGCCAACGTGGGAAGATTAACGGCAGTTCGGCTTTTCTGTTTAGGAGTAAACTCCTTAACAATAAGGTCCGGCGGCCAAATGGAAGTAGCGCAAACGTCTTTAAACTATTCTGCTGGGAGACTAATTTTTGAAAGAAGAAATGTCGTGCTTGAATTTAAAGTTGAATTTTTCAACTGTGAAGTTATTTAAAGGCAGCCTTGCGAGAATGTACGATTGTACATCTTCTGTGGTAGTGTCCGGCTATAAACGAGAGATAAAAACCAATCTTTTAGGTTTGATCGCAATCAGAGGTTTTATACTCTGTGCCTTTGCAGCAGGAATTATTGCGGGAACATTTCCTTTATGTTCTTGTCATTGCTCGTAATGGGAGTAGGCACAAGAGGAGGAGCAAGAGGTTTGGGTGCGGTAACTTTCCTGCTAGTTTTTGTTTTTTTGTGAAGTTAGAAGAGCAAGATGGTATAGGGAAGAGTAGGCTTAGAAGATAAAATTTTCAACCAAATGATTTTTGTTTGGCAATAAAATAGAAAATTTAGTGTTATGTGACAATGGTGAATTTAAAAGTCTGCCACCTACTTTGATTAAAGAAAAGCGTCTTTTACTTTTAGAGAATTTTTGGACGAAGGGAGTTAATGACTGTAAACCAGGCTGAAGGGGTTTGGCTTTCTTAATGTTGCCATATTCATTTACATACTCGTTTCTTTGAATAATTTTAAATAATTTTAACGAGGCGAAATGCGACTCATCGGAATTTAATTGTTTCGATCGTTTCTGTGTTTTACACAAATTTAGAAACCCAATGCGACTTATCCATTTTACCAAAAAGTTTTCTCCAGTGGCAATCAAGACATTTGCAGTTTTCTTAAATTCTAAATTTGACATGTCAGCTGGAATCGCTATGTGATTATTTTTAGGCCAATGTTCTTCATTTTCTAATAAAAAGTAAGGTCGATTGAACCACAGAGAATCCTTCAGTTCCTGAACAGTACATCCGCGAGATGCAATATCTGCTGGATTAAATTTAGTTGGTACATGTTGCCAGGATATTCTCTGAGACAATTCTTGAATTGTAGCAATACGATTGGCTACGAAAGTTGCAAGCATGGATGGTGAAGTATTTATCCAATGTAGTGTGATTTCAGAATCTGTCTAAAAATGCTCACTCTCGATTCTACAATGGTCAAGTACATGTTTTATTGAAGACCAAAATTGAGCAAACATTGTAGCCGCACAAAATTCAAGCCTTGGATTTGTTTTTGTTTTTAATTGTTAGTAATTGTAATTGTAATTGTAGTTAAAGACAAGGGGATAGACTCATCCCAATCTAATTTCAACTACCGAATTTCTTGCAGCAACATTTTTGCAATGACGCTTATTGGACTCAATAGTCCAAGTGGATCGAACAAACAAGCACTGATCGAAAGTATTGTGCGCTTTGTAGGAATTGTATCCTGAAATTATTTGTCAAAACGATATCGAAATATATCACCTTCTGGAATTCACGTCATTCCTAAGGTCTTGGTAGAATCGGCATCATTGAAGAAAGGATTTTTCACATTGATTTCCTTTTTGATAATTGTGGATGGTTAGAAAACCACTTTGCTAATTTTACTCCGCCTGGAGCTAAGACTTCCGACACTTGTTCTTGCAAGAATCGTATTGCCAAAAATGAAACTGCTGATGTGCTATAAGTCACGGTATTTAACCGAAAGACTTGCAAATCATCAGTTGGTTTTTCTCGCCACAAAACGAGTTGACAGTTGCGATCTTTTTCAGCCACCATTACTTGTCTATACATTTTTTCTACATCGGCTGTCAGTGCATACCGATTCTAACGAAACCGAATTAAAGACAAAATTAGTTCCCTCTGAATAGTAGGACCCACCATTAGTATATCATTTAATGAGTTCTGTGTTGTTGTCTTGCACAAGGCATCAAAAACAACTCGAAGTTTGGTGGTACTACTAACAGGCCTCAGGACACACTGATGTGGTATGAAATAATGTGGTCCTGCTGGAATCTGATTATTTGTAGCTGACATATGGCCTATCTCAAGGTACTCTTTCATAAATTGAGTGTACATTGAATAGAAAGTAGAGTCTTTAGACACTCTACACACTAATGATAAAAATCGACGCTTAGCTGCATCAAGTGAAGACCTCAAACCAAACGAGTCAGATTTAAATGGCAAACTAACCTCTAATCTACCTGAAGACAACTGGCGTATATTTTTTCTTAAAATGATCCTCACATGCAAGTTCCTCAGCTGAATATTTAACATTTGAACATATTTTCGGCATTTCTTCAACTCCAATTAACAAGTCTATCTTCTGAGGTTTGTGGAAACGAGGATCAGCTAGTTCAATGTTTGCTGGGATTTTTCTATTTGCTGATCGGGAGGTTATAATCTGGCTGATCTGACGTAATTGAACTTATAACCCAAAAATCTGCACTAAACTGGAAGTTATTTACTCGAGAGTGCACTGTAGCATTGACTTCACCTTTGGCTACTAAATTTGACTTGCCTATTACTGACACAGTCAAGCTACTATTGGTTCTTGAGAGCCGAAGGGTTTGTGCAAAGCTCTCTGTAATAAAATTAGCTTGAGAGCCTCCATCTAATAAAGCTCTGGCGAGATGAACCTGTCCGAACCTATCATGTACTTGGACTACAACTGTAGCAAGTATGGATTGCTCATTATCACTGGCAATGTGATTTACTTGAGCGCTAAGAACTGGCTCAGTCTGTTGACTATGGGACTGATTCTGAGCTATATACCTGTGGAATAAGGTGTGATGCGATTTAGAGCAAACTCCGCACTTAGAGTATGTGCACATTGAGGTTTTATGTCCCTGATGAAGACAGTTTATACATAACCCTTTACCTTTGGAGAATTCAAACCGTTCCAGAACAGGCATTGATGCAAACCCTTGACAGTTGGCAATATTATGGTTACAGTGGCAATACAGACAACTCGGATCAACTGAACTTGTAGATTTGGAACAGGCAACTGATGACTTTGTGGGTTTTTTAATTGGGATCTCAGGTTTTGGTTCAACTCTGGCTCTTGAGGATTCCTCTGCAGTCAGATGTTGATATCGCCTATTGAGATTTATAACGCAGTCAGACCACTTGGGCAAAACATCATAATCAAGTTGCTCTTCATATTTTGATTTTGTAATATAATCTACCTTAGATAGAACGAGATGAATGATCATTGCATTGGCTACATCTTTTCATTGCCCAACGACAAATGGGACTCAAAAATTTCCGAAACCTTATCAATTATTGACCTCAATGCAGATGCAGATGGCTTAGTCACAGGAGGAATATCAAACAGCTGAGCGAGTGTATCGAAGAAAATAAGGCATTTATTGTCGTAAACATGGTGCAAACTTGCTAATGCTTTGCTGCTGACACTTATGGCTAATTTAACTTGGCGCATTTTGGGTTTGTGATTTATTACCACTTGGAGCTAGAGATGACATAAATAATGCTTTAGTTGTTACACAAATTTCTTCTAAACCTGATCGATTATCATTTTCAGGATCCCCAGAATCAATTTCTGATTGCAAACTCATTGCCTTTTTAATATAGGAATTTAATATATCTAATTGGCATTGCAGTTCAAACTGATTTTTGATATAGAGCCAGATTCAAATTTATGTTATATGCGGGAAATGTCCTCTGTTACCTTGTCTAAGCGAGCAAACAGCTGTGTCAGCTTCATGCTGCCGCACTCGGGGTCATTGCCCTTTGAGCCTTTTTCGACAGTAGTCGACTCCTGGTCTTTAGATTCGTGTCTACTCATGATAGAAATTTTTTATACTATATCGTAAGCCAAATTTTAAATATGTTTTCAAATAATAATAATTTGTTATGTATTTTTTATTTTTTATTTGTAATATTGTTCAATGCAAGATTTTATAAGTTATATTGAGTGAACACCCCTTCTGCTTTTAGTCTGCACCAATTATTAGGGCAAACACAAAAAAACTTAAACGTTTTTGTTCCGGATTATTACTATGCAGTAAGAGAAGAAGCGGCAAATTGCAGTAAATTGCGATGTCGCTAAGCGAAGCCCGGAGCATCTAATGCAGAGAGAGGGAAATATCGGAACGCAGCAAAGGAAAATAAGGTATAGCAAGCGGTCGGATCAAAGGTAAAGTAGAAACATGCGAACGAAAGAGAGAGAATTTTTGCCGCCACTTGTCAACCTAGCTGTCCGCTTATTCCGTTTTGGTTGTATGCGATATAAACTTCTTTGGCAAGCGAGATGATTATAATTTGTTTAAATAAATACTCTTGTGTTTTAATTTATATTTAGATATTTCGATTAGCTCAGATTTTTTTTTGTTTGCTTCGAATTGTTTTCACACTTTTTAATAAAATGTGATGTCTCAATGCCAATACAAAGATGCAAGTACTTGAGCTGCCAATGCTTCAAGTCTACTTTTAAATTTTCTTTTGTTTTGGCACTGTTACCTGTTCATCAGACGAATCCACTTCCCTAGAATCCAAGTCAATTTCCATTGGGTTGCAAGACACTCCAGATTAGTCCAAATGAGCTTAATTAATATGGTTGGTTAATTCCAGCCACAGGTCACTCTCAGGCGAAGATTAGCCGCACCAATATATGCAATACTCAATGTATTGTGAACGCGACAAATCGAACTGGGGTGATACCGCGAGCAGCCAAGCAATTTTAAAAATTTTATTTAATAACTATTTTAACTTATATACGCAACAAGTTCAAAAGACACTTTCCGATTGGTCCCTGTTCGGGCACCATGAACAAATTTCAAAACCGAAAATTAAAACAATACGGGTTGTAGTACGTTTACTAAATAAGCAATTTAATTATTGCTCTTTTCTAATGGAACTTCGCGTAAAGTGAAAGAAAAAGAACACCACCAAGTTCAATGATCCAAAAGAGAGTAAATCTATTTTTGCCAAAATGAGAAGGCAAGTGCACAAAGTAAAGACTTACAGCTAGCTTATGCTAATTAACAGCGTTTGATTATGTATGTTAGAGTGACTTCACATTATGCGTATTTATGTTTACTACTTAAACACAAAAAAGCTACTACTTAATATAAAGGTATTTTTATACTACTAAATGACTCGGATCCAACAATACGGTTGGTGTGTAATATTGTACGTGGTACATACATTGATGGCGGTCAGGATCATGCATTATATGAATTTGGTATTAATGTACCACCAGGGTATAAAATGAGTGTCACCCCTAATAATCTCATTTATTTACCAGTCAACTCTAGAGAGATAAGAACTCTTTCTATACACATAACTGATCAAAACGGTGATTTAATAAATTTACGAGGTGAAAAATATACAATTCGTATGCATTTAAGACTAATACAATGATTGTATATAATAAAAGAGCTGACACTTACATTCCGCAACCCACTTCCATTCGAAAAGATAAACGAAGAGGTTCAAAGAGGAAAAACGATAAGCTAACATTAAAAAATAAATTTCTTCTAAAATCTTTGGGATACAAGCTTCGAGTTCTACAACAAACTGTAATAGATATAGGATGTAATAGGTATAGATGTAGTAGATGTAATAGATTTGGTTTTGGAGCTCAGAGCATCTGCTCTGTTTGAATCGGTTTATTCGAATGAATTCATATTGCTGTTCTTGGGTACAGCTACCCGTACATGGTGTGCTTAAGACTATGTGTTTGTTATATTATATACATATACATGTGTATGCAGAGGGCATACATATGTTATGTATAGCTTGACCACTTGAGCTGCTAAGTGCATGCTCAGCATTCTCACGCTCCGCGATCGGCTTATGTATAAGCGTTAGATCGTATTTCAAGAGCTGGAGTGTTCATGTAAGTGTTGATGGTCTTTTGATATTATTTATGTTTATTATAATTTATGTGACAAAGTGTCACAACGTATATACTTTACTTACATATTAACTCTACTCTACATATTGAGGGTAGATACCCTACACCTCCCTTTTTAAAGAAATGACGTAATATATGTAGTCATTTTTAAAAAATTATTATTTTTTTTTCATTATTTTATATTTTTGCTATTTTTGTTTTTGTGTTGTTTTTTTTTTTTTATTATAATATACATCTAATTTTTTTTTTTTTATTGTTGTGTATATAAAATTGTATTTTGATTTGTTATTTATTTATATGTATTGTGTAGATTTAAAAATATTGTCTCTTTGTAAATTCGTAAATTCATGAAATTTTTGTATTTTTTAATTTTTGTATATTATTGTCATCATTACCATATTCTGTTGATGTGGTTGATCAGACCAATCGGTTGCATGATGATGATAAGAATAATTTGTGTGTTTTCTTTTGAATAAAATTGAGAGTTTAAATGTTTCGTATTTATTTGTTATTTAATGAAAAATTACGTTATTCGTTAAAAGTTTTTAATCTATCCTTATGAACCTTTTTGAGTTTTGTTTTTATCGTCTTTTATTATTATATTGTTCGGTTCTTCTCTTCCTACTACTATATATGGTCCTAAATATCTATTGTCTAGTTTATGTCCTGTTTCATTTCTTAAAAGAACTTTATCGTTAATTATTATTTCCTTATCTAGTACTTTCCTATTGTAGTATTCCTTATTTTTACGTTTATGGTTTTCTAACATTATTCTGGCTCTTTTGTATGCCATTTCTAATCTGTATCTAGATTCTATTGCGTAATTATCTATGTTGTATATAGGGTCTATGTTATTTTTTAATGCTTAATTCTTTAGGTAAATTAGGTGTTTTACTGTATACTAATTCATATGGACAATAGTTATGTGCCATTGATGGTGTAGTATTGAAACAATATACGAAATAGTTAAGCCATACGTCCCAATCAGTTTTATCGACTGATATGTATGAACGTAGATATTCATTTAGTGTTCTGTGGCTTCTCTCTACCGTACCAAGTGTTTGATGGTGGTGAGCTGTTGATGTAAGATTGTTTATTTTCAAATACTTACAAAGTTCGTTCATGATTGTGTTTCTATATTCTGTTCCCATATCGGTGATGAACGTCTTCATCGGACCGTATTTGAATGAATGATTCGAATATAGCATTGGCTACTGTACTAGCACTTTTGTTTGCTATGGGGATAGCAACAAGGTATTTGGTCAGATCACATATTAAAGTAATTAAGTATTCATGACCATTGTCTGATTTGGGTAATGGTCCAACTGTGTCAATAATGACTTTGTCAAATGCTTTAATTGGTGTGTCTGTAGTTGTTAAAGGGGTCTTTATGTGCTTTGTTGTTTTTGCTTTCTGACATTCTGGACATTTTCGTATGTACTGAGATATGAAATTTATCATCCCTTTCCAATATTAATGTCTTTTGATTTTCGCTAGCGTTCTTGAAATGCCAGTATGACCTCCTTGAATAGGATCATTGTGAAATGTAGACAGTATTGCTTCTTTTTCAATATCATCAGATATTGTGGTCACCGGCTTGAGTAGCGCTACTCTTATTTGTTTTAAAAATTCATTGCCCATATTTTTGAAAGTTTCAGTTGAAATTAATTCAAAGATCTTTCCGCTCGGTGCCATTTTGAGTTGGCTGATACCAAGTATACCGGCTTCTTTTTCAAGCCTGTGGAAGAACTGACCTAAGTCGAGAGTTCCATTAGTATATAGGTCGCTAATCTCAATTCTTGCAATAATTTTCTTACCATGTTTAAAGAAACATAATGTGTCAGTTATATGCAAGGTCACTATTTTTCGTACATCGTCATTATTGATGACTTCATATACGTTGGGCTTAGAAGCATTTTCAAGTATTTGCCTTGGCAAAATTTCTTGTTCTTTTTCATTTACTACGCAGTTGTTTTGTCTACTCTGTTGTCTTGTAGTGACTTTCAAGACTTGTTTTTGCATATTTTTTTAATTCATCGATGGTTATTCTTGATAACGCTTCGACTACATGATTATCTTTTCCTTTAAGGTATTCTACTGTGAACTCATACTCTTCTAAATCAAGTCGCATTCTAGTGAGTTTGGAAGTAGGATTTCCTATTGAGAAGAGGTATGTTAAAGGCCTATGATCTGTTTTTACAACGAAATGTTTGCCATATATGTATGGTCTGAAGTAGTTAATTGCCCAGTCTATTGCCGCTAATTCTTGCTCTGTAGTGTTTTTGTTACTTTCTCCCTTAGTGAAGCTGCGAGAGGCATATGCTACTGGTAGTTGTATCTCATCGTATGTTTGTGTTAATACTGCCCCGCAAGCTTGTTTACTTGCATCTGTTATTATGCAAAAATTCTTTGCTGAAATCTGGGTATTGTAATTACGTGGGTTGTATTAATGATTGTTTGAGATATGTGAATGCATTTTGGCATTCTGAAGTCCACTCGAATTTTACATTCTTTTTACATAACCTTGTTATGTGACGAGAGTAGTCAGAAAAATTTTTAATGAAACCTCTATAATAATTGCAAAATGCAATGAATCTTCTTGCGCTGTCTGCGTCCGTAGGGACGGGGTATTTGTCAATGACTTCGTATTTCTTATCATCTGGCAAAATACCACGATCAGTACACTTATGACCTAGAAAAGTCACTTCATGCATGAAGAATGAACATCTGTCTGGGTGTAGTTTTAGGTTATTTTTCCTTCATAGGTCAAAGACGTTAGTCAAATTTTTGATCATATGATTTTCGGAACAATCTGTCTGATAAGAGCTTTTTATTAATTTGTCTATAATCGATTACCAGTCGCCATCGTTTTGTTGCGGAACCTGGTAATGATTTCTTCGGTACTAGTAGCAATGGGCTGTTGTATTCAGATACGGCTGGTTCTACTATTTTATCATCAATTAATTTGTTAACTTGTCTGTGTATTTCTTCTTTCTGTGATTCTGGTATTCTATAATTTTTGATGTATATCGGTTCATCATCTTTCAATCTTAATTTTTGTTTGTAAAAATTATTGGTACTTATAGAGTTTCAAGTCCGAATATGTCTGTGTAATTTGTGCATAATTTATTTAGTTGTTTTTTAAACAATGGTGGGAAATTTTTGTTTAATTTTTGTAAAATATGTTCATTTCTTTCGTTATCTATTGTTTTTACTATTTCATATTTGTTAAGACTTTCGAATTGTATCTTATCAATATTTATTATTTGGTTTCTTTTGGTTGTGTTTATTATACGAATTAGTGTGTTTTTACTAGTCGTTATTGTATTTGCAATAAAGATGCCTGTGTCTATTTCTTGATTAGGAATGAGGATCTGTTCATCGGATGTATCTAATTTAATTAGTCGGACTACTTCGGATCGGGCTGGTAATAACGTTGAGTTATTGCCTATTGTATGTGTTATTGGTACGTTTATTGGACAAGTGATATTGTCTGGTCGCAAAATTAACCAGTCTTCTTCTGTATTAAAATCTAATTTGCAATTGTATTTCTTATAAAGTCTATTCCGATGATTCCATCGGTGGGTATTGGGAAATTAGAATTAACTATGTGGAAATTATGTGGAATTATGTAATTATTTGTTGCTAGTTCTATGTTTACTAGACCTAGAGAGGTTGTTGAACCTTCTCCAAAATGTTTGTTTGTTAAAAAATGTTTGTTATTGTATTTTTGGTCTATGTCTTGGAAATTATCTGAGCTGTTTTTGATAAGTGAAATATCTGCTCCTGTATCTATTAAAAATGTTAATTTTGTATTCGTATTATTATTATGCACATGTATAAAAATGTTGAAATTAAGATTGATTGTGTGAACCGTCTTATTTAGTTTCCCGAAGCTGTAGCATTTTGTGATGTACTAGCAGCTTCGATTGCTCGGACATTGTTATTGTTGCTGTTATTTTGATTTTGTCTATTACCTCGGTTGGAATTATTCCTTCCTCGGTTGTTTCCTCTGTAATTTCCTCTGAAATTACCTCTGTTGTTGTAATTGGTATTGTAACCACCGCGGTTACCTCGGCCTCGGCCTCGGCCTCGGTAATGGCCGCGATAGTTGTTATTTCTCCTGTAGTTTTGTTGTCCATTGTTGAAATATAGGATGCTACTGGGACTGCCTGTCATTTCAGTGGAGCAGTGTATGTATTTTCCTGCTGCATCACTGAATGTATTGTAATTACCAGCTTCGAGTATTATTCGTAGCTTTTCGTATTCACAATTTTTAGTCATTGCTTGTATTGACTCTTTATTTGCGAAGTTATCCGCAATTTCGGCTGAAAGGCCTAAGTCAATATATATTGTTTCTAATTGCTTACGCAAATTGTCAATTTCAGTGGTGTATTGGGAAGCTGTCTTCCATTTCTGTTTAATATGTAGTAACTTTGCTTTTACAACTTCAGCTGATTCACCTTTTACATTACTATTTAGTATGTCAATGATGCCTCTGATGGTTGTTTCATTTGTTACTTTGTATAAAATTGGTCCTATTATTTTTGATTTTATTATCTCTACTGCTAGATCTTCCTGAGTTCCCTTTGTTCTATTTGTTATTCTTAACGCTGTTATAAAGCGTGTCAATGATGACTTTTTGCCATCGAATTCTGTTATTGTTGTCGACAATTGTCGAAGATATTCTCTATCTTTCTCAATTTGGTCTGGCATTTTGGTTTCGTTGTTTTTTATTTCAATGTCTTCTGGTAACGACTCAATATCGCTTTCGATTTCAATGTCGATATTACCTTTAGACTCCTCAAGATTTTGTAATTGGTTTTCATTTATATTAACCAATGAATGCAAATCTTCAGGTATTTGAATATCTAGATTATGTCTGATGCTAATATTGATCAATCTTTTATTGAGAGATCTTAGTATTTTATGACAATGTTTCTTATGTGTTTCTGTTAATCTATCTTCTATAGTTGTGACTATTCTACATATGTTATTGTATTCTTTTATTATTATCTTTACGTGTATTTCTAGAGTCTCTACTTTAATAGGTACTTCTTTGTTAACACATTTATATGATTTGTCAAATACTGCTTTATTATGGTTTATTGACGCTGCTATTTTGGGCCATTCCATGTGTACCCATTGTGAATCACTCATTTGGTGTTTCTTTTATATTCGCAACAATTTTGTCTACTAAAGTGGAATTCGGAATCATATAAATGTATTTGACAAGAAGGATGTCTACCTATTGTGTTTTTCCTTGATAAAAATGGTATTCTATACTGTTGTCTATATTCTGTATAGTCTTCTAAGTCATATCTATATTGTTTTATTTCGTAAGTACAGTTTATATCTTGTCTAGGCCATCTGCACGGCTCTGATATCTTTTCTTAAGTCGTTTATTATGTTCCTGATAAATCTTAAGGGTCAAACTCAAAATTGATATGACAGTCATAATCAATAACAAGATGAATATATTTTGTAGTTCATCTTTGTGATCAATTATTCTTACTTCATTAACTACATTGGCTGTTAGGTGATCTACTCTTGATTCAGTAGAACCCATTTTGGAAATATTAATTTGCAATAAAGAAAAAAATGAAATCTATTTAATCTCTCAATTTATTGGAAATAAAGTTTGAAAAGTTTTTATAGTGAATATTGAAGTTTAATGAATTTACTTTAAATATTTGATACTTGTATTAAATATATACAAGTGCCAGAGACATGGAAATTTGATAGTTTTAATGTGGTTGGCTCACAAGTCAAAGTTTACATTTCATTAGAAATTTAAAAAAATTCTCCAACCACATTTGTTAGTATATAGCCTGACAGTTTTGTTGTTAGTTTTTCCAAGCAGCGGTTTCCCGCCTCGGCTTGGGTTTAGTTTAAATCTATGGCAAATTGGGGCATTTGCATTTAAGCAGCCCGTTTGCGTGTCTTCGCACTTTGGCGAAGTTCTTTTTCTATAATTTCCAAATGCTCTTTGTAGCGTTGCCGGGCTGATTCCTCCTTGGCCAACTGGGGGATTTCCTTGACCAGTCGGCGTTCTTGTAGTAATTTCACTCTACGTCCAGAGCGTTTATGTTTCCTGGGTTGGCGCTTCTCCTGACGTGCCCGGTACTCAGCTATTGTGAGTGGGCGTGATCCATCGGCGGGGTTTAATTCCAGCGCTTCTCCGTTGGCTGGTCCCTCTTTACCTCGGGTTGCGCATCGGTCAATTGTGGCTCGTCTGCCATCAATTACCGCTTGTGTCTGTGTGTTTTTGTGCGTTTGGCTGTGCGTTGTTTGTTTTAATAGAACATTTGTTGTTGCAACTTGCACATTTTAATTCACAATGTATATATACTTTTATCCACACACACACAACACAGAGACAGACTCGAGACCGAGTCACGGTCGCCATATAATAGATATAGGATGTAATAGGTATAGATGTAGTAGATGTAATAAATTTGGTTTTGGAGCTCAGAGCATCTGCTCTGTTTGAATCGGTTTATTCGAATGAATTCATATTGCTGTTCTTGGGTACAGCTACCCCGTACATGGTGTGCTTAAGACTATGTGTTTGTTATATTATATACATATACATGTGTATGCAGAGGGCATACATATGTTATGTATAGCTTGACCACTTGAGCTGCTAAGTGCATGCTCAGCATTCTCACGCTCCGCGATCGGCTTATGTATAAGCGTTAGATCGTATTTCAAGAGCTGGAGTGTTCATGTAAGTGTTGGTGGTCTTTTGATATTATTTATGTTTATTATAATTTATGTGACAAAGTGTCACAACGTATATACTTTACTTACATATTAACTCTACTGTACATATTGAGGGTAGATACACTACAAAACATACTAATATAGAGAAATCATTATGATAATCAATGAAGTATTAGCTGTTCGAGAAAAAACCTACTAGCTGCTATTCGTGAACGACCTCGATTCGCATTAATTGCGTTTAAACACGGAAATAAGTTTATCACAAACAATTTAACTAATCTAAAAGTCTATCAAAATTCTGAAACATATCCATATGATGATTTAAAATTAGATTTTAACAAGAATCGTTTTACACTACTCTATGAAATGTAATCAAAGTTTCAAAGTAGTTACTATAACCGAAACGAAACTCCATTGCTTTCCCCAACCGACTTTCTAAACAAGGATCCGATTATTAATGTAGATTTATCATATTAAAATGAAATGGAAAAATCTGGTCTCATTGATGTTAGGATATCAGCAGAGCTTAGTGCTACATCTAATGAAAGTGCACAGCTGTATTGCATACTCTTATGTGATCGGTTAGTTGAATACAACCCATTGAATGCATTAGTTCACCGCATTGTATAACGCATATTAACGAGAATAATCAGCAATAACAATAACATGTGTGAAGAAATTGTATCGATTGATATTCAAGGGTTCCACGGAAACAATAAACAATTTATTTTAAAAGAAATTGGAGTAATTTTTAGTAACACAAACGTTAACACACTCAATTCTCATTTCATTATACACTTCCCATATGATTTTACTAAATTAAATAAGCACTTGAGAAAAACTGCTGCTTTGATGACAAACCCCTACCATAAAATTTGCTGGAATGACGGTGTGAATTACTATAGAGAAGCACAACAATATATAAGAAAAATAACTAGTGGAAATCGAGTAATTTGTAAAGGATATGTAAAAAAAACTTTTTCTAAAAAACTTTCTAAAAAACTATGACATAACGGATATTAATGAACTTGGTTCTCCTTCATTAAAATTTTGTTCACTACATTGTACGGAAGGGGTATGTGCATTGAATAATGTTCATAAAATTTTAGACTACTTTGAGAGTTGCGAGAGAGAACATCATTAAAAATGGAGGAAAACAATAACAATAATTTTACAAATTTAAAAAATAAAATTAATATTTTATTTATATCTGACTTTGGAAATAAATAAACTGGACAAGATCTACAATTTCTTATCAAGTCAAGGAACAGGTTCATGAATGTTAGAAATTTCAATATTATAAAAACACAATTTTGAGAACATTTTGAATTCTGTAAATCTTGTTATGATAATACAGAAACATGTACTTGCTTTCACTTTGTTATTCAACAACGTCATGTTAAACCAGTAATAAAAATACAAACCCTACAGTCAGGAGCTGACTGTATAAGGCCATGGATTATCATAGTATACCGTAGGCAATAGGTATAGGTATGCATTTCTAGCGCGTACCAAATTTCATTACATGTGTTTCTTCTTGATTTTTTTTGGCACGAACTTAGAATGCATATTGCGTCTTGTCTAATGTCTCACCATTTTCGACGAGTGCGACAGATGTTCAGTGGCTGAGTGGACTATGTCCCGGACTGTAAGGCCAATGATGTTGAGCGTGTTCGAGGTTCGGTTGCTGCAACGATCAACATGTGAAATTCTTTTGTATTTCATAATTTTTTTTAAATAAATTAAAAGCTTTAAAACATTAAAGAGGGACGGCGGCTGTAGGCGATTTTTAAGTTTTAGTTACGCAATATATGTATGTAATTAGTACTTAGTTTTTCTTTCGTCGGCACACATCATCAACTGCAAAACTGATTGTACATATTTATGTATATACAATCGTGCAATAATGTGTGTTGAAGTGGGACGCCAATACATACATGTGGATATGCAGACATGTATGTATGGGCGTCCCACTCGCACATTCATAACTTTACAAGAGCTTATGAATTGATTGCTGTTATAATTTGATTGTCTTTCATATGAAAACAAAGTAATGCAAATTTTTTTATTTTTATTGAAATTTAATTGAATAATTTAATTTGTTTGAGTGTAACTTTTCTTTTAGTTTATTAGAATAAAAAAAAAAACAAAAAAAATTCTTGTTTTAATAATTTAAATTCGTACTCGCCTCAACCGGGAGTTGAACACACGCACACTCCGCAGCCGTCCGCCACTCTAACCACTCGGCCATTGCCTCACTCCTTTGCCCATCGGCAAAGCTGCATTGTGAACCAATTCTGTTCCCATACAATGAAAATAAAAAGTTTAATAAAATGCTGTGTCTGACGCTAGATTTTAACTTCGGTATGCTTGCGTAAATTAGGTCTGCTTAATTACATATGTTCAAAGTGAGTTTAATTCGTATCATATCTCACATATTTATAGTCCGATTTTAATGAAATTTTCACATAACGGCCGTGGCAAGGTATTTGTCATGTAAGGTATACAATTTTGGCTGTTGAGCTAATATTGTAGTTTTTAAATAGTTATTACTGATTTACAGAGGCGGGAAGGGGCGTGTCCAAATTTTAAAAAACTTTGAGACACTGCAATATATACGCATGTTGTCACAAAATTTGATGACTCTATCTCTTACAGTTACTGAGATCCAGATGTTCATACAGACAGACAGACGGACAGACGGTCAGATGGACAGACGGTCAGACGGACAGACAGCCATGGCTCAATCGACTCGACTACTGATACTGATTCAGAATATATATAGTTTATGGGGTCGGAGATGCCTCCTTCTGCCTGCTACGCACTTTTCTGTTCCGACAAACACAATAGACCATGAATTTTTTTTAAAATCCATGGCCTAAAAACTTATTACATCATATAAACTACATGTCTAAAACTCCTATATAAGCTACCTTTGTCAAAAGTAAACATTAAATAAAGAAAAATAAACATAAGAAAAACTAGTTTTTTTTGAAATTACCTATAAACAGGGGATCTGTGTACACACACACGCATTTCCCATTTAGCACGTGTGCATAGAAACACGATCATGCATGTCCACCTTTCAACCTTTAACTTTTGTTATGCAGTTGAAAAACCCCCACATTTCCCTTTAAATTCATCTATGCATTCAAACTGAGGGTCAGTTTAAACAAGACTTCGAGGAAGGAAAAATTAAGGAGTTTCTGAATCAGTATAAAAATATCATTCACCATCATAAGTCGCTAGCTCTTCAAGTGCACAGACGTGTTTTTCTTTTGGTCTCCGAACTTCATTAGATATCTTTTGATTAACCGGTGTTCCACGTAACAGATGTGTACTAATACTTCCTATAGTGTTTTCTCTTATTATTTTGCTATATAAATCTGTTCACTCGCGAGTGCTTTCTATTAAATTAGTCAAACATTTTTTGTTTGGTAATTTGGTAATTGGTTTGCTATTGGCTTCTTTGTTTACATCAACTCTTCTTAGTTTTGTTGTTGTATTGCTTGGTAGCTAAGTCTATTTTTAGATTCTGTCGCGAGCGCGCTTACTCTTTTCAGTTTGCTCTCTCTCTCCTACTTTCGTTTGCGCTGTGCATTTGTTGTACAAGTTACTGTAACGACAGCTAGTGCTCTCGCCTACTTAGCATTTGCTCTCTTTTCTTACGTAGTTTGCTCTTAGTTTTTTTGAACGTTTTATTTGGCTACTCTTTTACAGTGGTGTCTGAATATAATGGAAGGAAAACTTGTCTGTGCTATTAAAACCTGTCGAAGCGAGATTACGTGCGCTCAACCTAGCATTTCATGTTGGCTGTGTGATAATGTTGTACATGCCAAATGTGCCAATGTCAATGGTACAAGTGCTGATGCTTTAGCTAAGCGCATTGGGCTACACTATTGCTGTGAAGAGTGTCGTGACGTGCAAAATGAAATGAGATCTTTCATGCGGCAGACACGGAAAGGCTTTAGGGAATTGTTTAGTAGTTTTCGTACGCTATCTCAACAGTTCTCTGTCGAATGCCTGCGAAACATCTAGAAATATCGCAGAACAGTATTCCCGTTTTTCAAATGCGTTTCGTATTTCTGATGTTATGCGGTTAACTTGCTCAATAGTTCCGTGTTTTTCACGAAAGCCAAATTGGTGTGCTGGTATTGTGTTGTGCGTGTTCAGGAATGGAGTAATAGTCAGAAACAGTAAACATTTTTCGAAGAGTTTCGATAAGCAGGATAGAAGGCTTATGGATCTGTACGACGATGGAATAGTGTGATCTTTTCCCGGCTTTGGTATCATTATTATTATTGACTTTTTCCATCTTCCTGGAAAGTAGCCAAGTTTGTTGATGGCATTGAAGAGCTGCGTAATGCTGCATACGGCACAGTAGGGCAGCTCAATAATCATCTTAGGGGTAATTAGGTCGCACCCTGCTGATTTTTTTGGGTTCAGATGTTCTTTGATGATTTTTGAGATTTCGTTTGAGCGAAACACAACGGGAGCATGATGAGGCTGGGAGTCGTCTGTTGCGGGCGGAATTTCGAACGTGTTTGTTGCAGAATTCGGTTGGAAGACTTTTTGTAGATGAGTGGCAAATGTGCTGGCTCTATTTTTGTCGCTACGGGCCCAGCCACCTGTGTGCTTTCTAATAGGGACCACTGGTACTGTGGGTAAGCCAAGAGTAGGGTGAGCTTTCCACAGTGAGTTTTTTGTACTGGATGTTGATAATTTTTCGATATAAGTACGTTGGGCAAGCACTTCTTCTTCCTTTAAAGCTTTTGTAAGTTTGCGTGTGGCGTCTTTTAACTTTTGTTTGCCGACGGTGATCTGGAGGACTGCCATTCTCGCCGTAGGCGCCGTTTTTCGAGAATAAGTGGTTCGATTTGCAGGTTGGTCTTTTTGTGATTTGTAATTTTGCTTACTGTTTGCGGCGTTGAGCAGCGAGCTGCAGCAGCGATGATTGACTCCAGTGAGTTAACAAAACTATCAATGTCAGCTTCAGCTTCGAGAGGTGGGTTAAGCTCAATGTGTGAGCTTATGTATTTTTTGTATTTGAGCCAGTTGGTTTTTTCTGAAGTCAACTTATAAGAGTGGTTTGCTGGTTCTGGGTGTCGGAGCAGATTTATTAGGAGGGGCGAGTGGTCAGATGATAGGTCTGAAAGGCACTCGGCGCTTATCAAATTACGGGGGAATGTTTTTGGTGACTGCGAAATCAATTAGATCAGGTAGTTTTTTGGGGTCAGTAGGCCAGTATGTAGGTGTGCCAGGAGAAACGTGGTCGAGCTTGTTGTTTGCTTTTATAATGGCGTTGTAGAGCTGTTTTCCTTTTGGATTCACGAGTCGAGACCCCCTGCTGCTATAAAATGTTCTCCAAGTGAGTTGAAGAATTCCATAAATTGGTCTTCGGATAAAGTGAAACGAGGTGGGCAGTAAACAGCGGCTAAAGTAAGCTTGTTACCATTATCCAAATGAATTTTTATTGATGTTGCTTGTAGATAGACAGAGTTTGGCTGGACGGTCTGATGTACAAAATCAAAACAACGCTTCCAAACAACACTCATAAACTGCTAGAGTCGTACCTCTACAACAGGAAGTTTGTAGTGAGGTGCAACACTGCGATATCCGTCGAACACAGTATTGAAGCGTACTACACAAGGCAGCGTACTAGGCCCAACACTATACGTCCTATTCACAGAAGACATCCCTACAAGCAGCAACATGACAGTTTCAACATTTGCGGATGACACAGCTATTCTCATCCGCTCCAGATGCCCAATCAAAGCATCATCTCAGCTAGCCATCTACCTGGTTGCCGTGGAAAAGTGGTTATCCGACTGGCGTATAAAGGTAAACGAACAAAAATGCAAGCAAGTAACTTTCACCCTTAACAGGCAAGATTGTCCACCGCTCACGCTGAACAACTTCGCACTTCCAACAGCAAACGAAGTGACGTATCTGGGTGTACACCTCGATAGAAGACTAACTTGGCGCCGACACATCGAAGCCAAGAGAACTCACTTAAAACTGAAGGCCAACAGCCTTCATTGGCTTATCAACTGCCGCTCACCACTCAGTTTGGACTTCAAGGTGCTGCTCTACAACTCAGTGCTAAAACCAATCTGGACTTACGGCTGCCAGCTATGGGGAAATGCCAGCAACAGCAACATCGATATCGTTCAGAGAGCCCAGACGAAGATATTGAGAACTATCACTGGGGCACCGTGGTATGTTCGAAACGCCAACATTCACAAAGACCTAAACGTGCCACCTGTAAAAGACGAAATTGCGGAAAAAAAGGAAAAATACCTTAACAAGCTATCAACGCATCCTAACCAGCTCGCGAGGAGTCTAACAAGGCTAAGCAGCCGATCACGCCTACGTCGAAACGACTTGCCAACCCAGCAGTAATTTTATTTAAGGCCGCTTTTATAATACAGTTCAAGAAATGTACTGGTAATTAGTATTTACACTTAAGATTTGTTAACTTGTTAGTTTTCGGTACTGAAAAGATTCAACAAATAAAAGCTCCAAACCAAAAAAAAAAAAAAAAAAAAAAAATCTCAACAGTTCTCTAAGCTGGACTCAGAATTTAATGGCCTTCAGCTGTGGAGTGAGTCCCCGAAGCGCAAAAAAATCTACGCGCAAAGAAGAAACCCTGTCTGCTACTATTTTGCCTTCGACCGCCTCCGCTCAGCATGGTACTCCGTTGACACAGCAGTTGAAACCGATCACATCATCTGTGGTAACGAGATCGGCGGCTCAGAAGAATTCGGTTCCCGAATCGGTCAACAACGAGTCTCTGCAGCCAATGACGCCAAACGTGCCCTCTACGTCATCTCCTGTCATAGTCTCGATACCTGTGTCTGCTTTACCCAGGGCTACAACCACTGATTCTTTATCAGTGGTGCCCAAGCCTATTGTAGGGATTCCCCCGAGGAAGCAAATCTTTGTTTCCGGGCTTGCCCCTGATCTCACATCTGATGATGTCATGGCTTATATTCAAGCTAAAATACAAGCCACTGAGATAAAGGTGGAAAAAATTTAGTTTTCTTATGAACGGGACATATCATCCTTTAAACTTTGTGTATTCAATGAATGCTTTAAACTCATATGCACGGCAGATTTTTGGCCAGCTCATATTATGGTTAAAGAATTCGAGGCAAAGAAGAAAAAGAATCGGCAGCCGATTAGACTTACTTTGCCGAACCAGACCACTGCGCCTAATAAGACGACGACAAAAAACTAAGTTCGTGTCCTATAAATAAATTTTACTCCTTAATTCTTTTCTATCAAAATGTTAGAGGTCTCTGTAGTGAAATATCTAGTCTATAATCTTAATAGTCTTGCCTTTTCTTCCCAAATTATTGCTTTTACCGAAACCTGGTTAAAACCAGAGATTCTAAAGTCTTTCCAGATAGGTATACAACATACAGGCTTGATCGACCTGACCGACGAGGTGGCGGAGTACTGATTGCAGTAGACTCCAACATTGAGTCGGACCTTTTACAACCGGAGATTCAATTTAACATTGAATTAATTTATGTAAACTTACACTTTCCCGGTTTTTTCATGTATTTAACCTGCTCCTATATTCCGCCGTCATCGGAATTATCAGTCTACTTGCAACGCTTGTCTGCAATTAAGACTATTTTTAACCTGTTATCAGACAGAGATCACTTCATACTCCTGGGCGATTTTAATATCCCAGAATGTGATTGGACATCTAGTGCTGAAGGAAACTTCCTTTTGCCTTCCCGGCAACATGACCTATTTGACGGTTTGTTTGACATGTCTTTGTCGCAGGTCAATCATGTCAAAAACTCTCCGAATAGATTGATTGATTTATGTTTCACCTCTGATCCTTCCAAGGTGATTGTAGACAGGGTACACCCCTTTCCCTTCCGGAAGATCCTTATCATTCCACTTTCGAAGTGAATTTCGTCTTGGGTATTAGTATTGTGGATAAAAATGAAAGGCCGTGTAATCGCGTGCGCTGCTTCAAGAAAGCAGACTTTGAAAATTTAAATTCATTAATTTCACATTGTGATTGGTCTGATTTTTATGCATCAACTGATATGTCAGTTGCAACTAATATATTTTATAACACCCTAAACTCTGCTTTTGATAGCTTAGGTGTTCCGTTATCCTATCCGATATGCTCAAGCAAACCCCCTTGGTTTACAAAAGAGCTGTCTCGCTTAAAAAACTTAAAGAGTAGCTTATTTAAGAAATATAAACAAAAAAACTCACCGCTTGTCTTTTTCCGCTACCTAACTGCTCGGGCAAATTTTTTCCGTGCTTAACGCGAAATGTTATAAAAACTATTTGACCAGATGTAGGTTTCAGTTTTTTCAGAATCCTAAAAAGTTCTATAGTTTTGTTAACATGAAGCGTAGGTCAGCGGTCTTTCCTTCTAAACTTTTGTTTGATAACGCTGAGGCGGACACAGATCAGGCCATGGCCGATATGTTTGCTAAGTTTTTTCAAACAACTTATTCTTCTTCTACGCCGAGCATTCATTCTTATCCATATAGTGTACCAAGTTCGAATGGCATCTTCACACCGTTACTGAACGAAAGTTTACTTTTTAAGGATCTTAGCTTAGTTATACCAGTCTTTTCACCAGGTCCCGATGGTATTCCCGCCTGTGTACTTAGATATTGTGCCAACTCCTTATGTAAGCCATTGCACAAATTATTTTCGCTGTCCTTAGACACAGCCTGTTTTTCTTCCATATGGAAGGAATCATTCATTATCCCTTTACTCAAAAAGGGCAGCAAAACTGATGCAAGTAATTATAGAGGTATCTCTAAATTATCGGCTATACCGAAATTCTTCGAGAATGTTATAACTCCTCACTTGCAACATCTGAGTAGATCCGTTATATCCCCTTTTCAACACGGATTCGTGAAACGTCGTTCTACCACGACAAATTTGCTTGAACTGACATCCTTTGTGGTAAAAGGATTTCAGAAAAATCTTCAAACTGATGTCATTTATACTGATTTCAATAAGGCATATTACTTAGTCAACCATTCTCTTCTTGCACATGAACTGCATTTCCTCGGTTTCTCACCAAAACTTCTAAGTTAGATTGTGAGTTATTTGGGCGACAGAACCCAACGATTCCTTTTTAAGAATAATCTTTCTTACCCCGTTCATGCCACATCCTGTGTTTCCCAGGGAAGCCATTTAGGTCCCCTGCTTTTTACACTTTTCATCAATGACCTCCCAACGGTCATACTTAACTCCCGTACTCTCATGTATGCTGAAGATGTCAAGCTATGTTTTCAATTTAAAGACGACTCCTGTCATTCTCGCCTTCAATCCGACTTAGACTTTTTCTACTCTTGATGTCGTGCAAATCTTCTTAATCTGAACAGCTCCAAATGCAAGCTGATGACATTCTCACGAGCCTGCCCTAAGTACGTATCTTACTCTCTCTGTGGTTGGACCATAGAAAGAATGTCCCTGGTTGATGATCTAAGGGTCCGTTTGGACCGCAAACTCAAGTTTTGCGTACATATATAATGGTTAATAAAGCTATGGGTGTGCTCGGCTTTATTAAGAGATGGTCTAAGGAGTTTGACGATCCTTACCTAACTAAGACTCTTTTCACCTCGCTTGTTCGTCCTCAGTACACAGTTCACAAGGATCGGAAAAACTTTTTAATATTTGCCTTGCGAGGGCTTAACTGGGATGTAAATTCAAGACTTCCTTCCTATCCTAGTAGACTCTTGTTACTAAATCTGCCTTCCCTAGCCAATCGTAGAACTATGCTTGGTGTTATATTTATTAATAACCTTATACAAGGGGACATAGATAGTAACGACTTGCTTGCGGAGGTGGAGTTCTTGGGATCTTCATCTTCGTCGAACCAGAAGCCGATGGATCTCATAAGTGTGCCATCGCAAAAGGCGGGAGCAAAGTCCCCATCCGGTTCGCCTCACCGGTCGTTGGAGCTGACCACGGCACTCCAGAACGAGGACCTCAGGAGCATTCTGACCAGGATGAACGCCAAAATTAACACCCTGCTAGCCGCGTTCGAGACCCAGCGGCACGTAACCAGGGAGACTAAAGGCGTTATAATGGACCTTTCGGCGCTCAATAGTAGAGCGGTAGAGCTACAGGAGGGGTGCCGCCAACAAGCCCCCCTGCCAGGAGTACCGCCACCCAGACGGAGGCAAAAGCAGTGAAGCGCAGCCAGCTGGAGTCTTCCAAGCAGGCAAAACCCAAAGTGCAGGGGCCCAACATGAGCAACTCAACCTCAACCGTCACAATTCCCACCGCGGCGCAAACTACAGTTAAGGAGCCAGGTAGTTACGCGTCCGTCACCAAGGTCGACAGCAGTGAAGAAGAGTGGTCGAAGGTCAAGCCCAAGCGCTTGCGTAAGAAGCCGGAGGCGTTCATACTTAAAAAAACGGGCGAGGCTACATACGCAGACATGCTCCGAAAAATGAAAACGGACCCGAACCTCTGCGAATTCGGCAAGCACGTCCGTAAGATTAGAAGGACGCAACAGGGTGAACTACTGCTGGAAGTGGAGGGGAAAGCTACATCAAGCATTCCCAAATTTCGAAGTGAGCTTGAAGCGACGCTCAAGGATGTGGCCTCCGTACGCACCGGGGCGCAGAGAACAGCGCTACTCTGCAGCGGACTAGACGAGTCAGCAACATCAGAGGAACTACACAGCTCACTGATCGCACAATTCCCGGACATCGCCTTAAAGCCTGAGGATATTAAAAGCCTACGCAGGATGAGGGACGGAACGCAGATAGCGTCTGTGCTGATGAGTGCGAACGATGCCATTGCGGTCATCAAGAGGGGCGTTGTAACCGTGGGATGGTCACGGTGCCGCATCATACAGGATGTTCGGCCTACGAAGTGCTACAGGTGCCTGGGCTTCGGCCACCGTGCTGCCAGCTGCAAAGGGCCCGATCGCTCAGACTGCTGTCTTAGATGCGGAGAGCAAGGCCATAAGCCTAAGGGCTGCAATGCGTCGCCTAAATGCCTTATTTGCAGCAACGACGTCGACAGAAACCATATGACGGGCTGCTTTACGTGCCCCACCTACAAGGCGTGTATGAAGGGAGTCAAGAGCCAGCACAATGGATCAAATTAAAGTCATCCAGCTTAATGTGAACCATTGCGCTGCCGCTCAGAGCCTCCTGGCCCAAACAGCGGTAGAACGCGAAACCGATGTAATGCTCCTAAGCGAACCCTACCTCACGCGTGACAGTACCTCGGCGATGATACTGGATGAGTCGGGCAAGGCGGCCATTAAGTGTTGCAGTACGCTCTATGTACAGGAATGGGCAACCTCGCCGATGCGTGGCATTGCATATGCGAAGGTCAAGGGTGTGCATATGTACAGCTGCTATGCTCCTCCGAGTGACAGTCCGGACCAGTTCGAAGGAATGCTGGACACGCTAGTGAGTCATGCTAGAGGTCGCAGGCCGACAATCATAGCCGGTGACTTCAATGCCTGGGCAACGGAATGGGGAAGCCGAGTCTCCAACCCCAGAGGGCGTGCAGTTATCGACGCCATGATATTGCTTGACCTGGTCCTGCTGAATGACGGTCGCAAGCCCACATTCAACAACGACAGGGGCTCGTCCTTCATTGACATCACTTTTGTCAGTAAAGGGCTAGTAGCAAATGCAAGCTGGATGGTGCACGACGAGATAACGCTGAGTGACCATTCTCTGATCACTTTCAGCATCCGTCCGTTGGCCACGATACATCACCAGGAGAAAAGAGCACCCCGACAAACGTGGGTTGTTAAAAAGCTCGACAACGACATGCTAGCGTACCAAACGGAAGCTTTCCAAATTACAAACGGACAGGCGGAGACAATGGCGGATGAGCTAACGAAGCTCCTAGTAGCGACGTGCGATGCAACAATGCCGAGGAAAAAAGAGGGCCAAACGCAAGCCTCCTGTTTACTGGTGGAGTTCATCCTTACACCATTTACGAACAGAATGCTTGAAAGCGAGAAGACGTGCGCAACGAGCTAGAGGGACCCCTCATCATGCAGAGCTTTTGGAATCCTTCAAAGTTAAACGCACCGAGTTCAAACACCGGATAGCGGCCGCCAAAGCGAGTGCATTAAGAACCTACTGGAAAGTGTGGACGACGACCCTTGGGGCCTAGCTTACAAGCTCGTAAGCAAAAAACTGAGCAGGAAGGAAAGTTCTCCCGACGAACCCGACCTAATGTCCAACATTGTGTCTGAACTCTTCCCTAGGCAGACCACCCTATGGCAACCTATAGAAGAATCCCCTGTTTCTCCTTTCCCGGATGTCACCGTGGGCGAAGTCGTGGAGGCAGCTAAGAGGATCAAGCTCAACAAGGCTCCAGGCCTGGATGGTATCCCGGGTGTGATCATCAAGGCAGCGGCGCTGGCTAGACCTGAGTGTCTTCAGGGACACATTCCAGCAGTGCCTACTAGACGGAGTGTTCCCCTAAGCGCTGGAAAAGCCAAAAACTGGTCCTGCTGCCAAAAGGGAAAGGATCAGCCCATCCTGCAGGCAACTACCGCCCTCTTTGCCTCTTGGACATACTGGGTAAACTCTTCGAACGCATCCTGTATGCTCGGATAGAGAGATAACCGAGAGCACGTACGGTCTAGGAAGGCAACAGTACGGATTCCGAAAGGGAAGAAGCACGCTTGACGCGCTCTCCTCTATGGTGAGCATTGCGAGGGACGCTCTCAAAGGCGACAGATGGTTAGGAGGCAGGAAGGAGTACTGCGCAATAGTCACCCTGGACGTGAAGAACGCCTTCAACACAGCAAGATGGCCGGTAATCCTCACCGCAATGAGGAATATGGGCATCCCAGAGTACATAAGGATCGCGGTAGGCAGCTATTTTAGGGACCGTACCCTTTGCTACGATACGGCAGCTGGCCCGAGAAAATACGGAGTCACGGCAGGTGTTCCACAAGGATCGGTGCTTGGTCCGATCCTGTGGAACATTATGTACAACGGGATCCTGGGCATCTGCAAGCCAGAAGGAGCTGAGCTACACTGTTTTGCGGACGACGTGGCCATCACTGTAGTCGCTAAAACACTGTCGGAACTTCAGGACAAGTGCAATGCAACAATCAGATTGTCCATCGCCTGGCTCGAGAAGGTCGGCCTTAAAATAGCAGCGCACAAGACGGAGGCTGTTCTCGTGAGCAGCAGAAAAGCAGTGGAAAGCATCCAGGTCTCTGTGTGTGGGATACAAGTGGATTCAGCTGCATCACTGAAATACCTTGGTGTCCAGATAGACCGCAGACTCTCATTCAAAGAGCATGTAAGGTATGCAAGCAGGAAGGCATCACTCACGACCGCGGCTTTGGCGAGACTCATGCCCAATGTGGGAGGACCCAGACTACCTGCGAGGATGCTGCTGGCGGCAGTGTCAAAGTCCACCTTACTATATGCCGCGTCAATCTGGAGCAGTGTCACAAACAAGCGATCATACACCAAAGGTGCAGAATCGGTGATAAGGACTATGGCCCTTAGGCTCATTAGAGGTTTCCGGACGATTTCCGAGGACGCAGCCCTAGTCCTGGCAGGCATCCCGCCAGTTGACCTGGAGATCAAGGCTCTTGGCATGACAAGGCAGGGCATTACCCGGGAAGAGGCTCACGAGTGGCTGATTGGAGAATGGCAGGCCAGATGGCATTCGTCCGACCGTGGTAGATGGACGTACCAGCTCGTCCCTAACCTATCGGCATGGGCAAAGTGTCAGCATAAAGCTTCTGACTACCACCTGACCCAATTTCTCACGGATCATGGCTGTTTCCGAGCCTATCTTTTCCGGTTTAAACACGTTGAGTCACCCCTGTGCCTCTACTGTTCAGACGCGCTAGAAACAGCAGAACACGTCCTGCTGTACTGTTCTAGATTTCACGCAGAAAGAGAACAACTAGCGGCACTGTCCGCTGACCCTCTCAGTCCAAGAGGCCTTTTGGCAAGCATGCTGGCGGACAAAGGAGCATGGGATATAGGGCATCGCATCATAACTGACATTATGAAGCGGGTACGATCGGACGAGATTGCCCACAGAACTGGAGACTGAACGAGACGGCGTATTCCCGTGGGGTGGCGGGTCGAGAATACTACCTCAGCCAGCTCGGCTTGTCGTAAAAGGCGACTAAAGAGCGGAAGGACGTGCGCCCCATGGCCAACACTTAAGGAAGGGAGTGCGAATGGCTTCACATCCTGCTCACTGAAGTCATACCTTGACTGGCAGTCCCGGTGAGCATGTAAAGGACTGAGGAGCATACGGAGGTTCTTGTTTTAGTACGTAGGCATAACTCTACTTGGAGAGTTATGAATCGTGCATGCCACCTACGGACGGTAGGTGGTATCTTTAGAAGATTTTAATTTTCCTACCGTAATGCGCTACAAAAAAAAAAAAAAAAAAAAAAAAAAACCTGCGCATAGTACACAGTACACAAAGTAAATTCACTTGTAATCGGACGTGTTTTTTTGATACGCTGCGCGAAAGTAGTCTTGACCACGAAGTCGGCTTGGCGAGATTGGCTGATTAACTGCCCAAAACCACGCGGCGTTAATGAGCTTCATTTCGGCGCGATTAATAGTGAAAAAACGCGAGCGTTTGGTAATTTGCCAAATTTTCTTGCATTGCAATTCGGTGCAGCTGAGAACAACTGCTGTCAGCGCTGCCAACTTACGTCAGTAAGCGATCAGACCTGAGTGGCCGCTACCTATATTTATAAATATATATTTTATATATAAATATAAATGTATATTTATAAATACATATACATTTATATTTATATCTACATTTTGTGGAGTTGACCGATATTTAGCAAGGGAAACGGCGCAAAGGTCACGGACAGACTAATCATCAACCTCTCACCATCTCGGTGCTTAAGTAGAGGCTCTGGTGTCCGTGTAGAGGCGGAATAACCTCCATCAGTCGACGCCTAGGAGAAATCCGTGGCCTAAGTGGGACCCTTGTTAAATTTGGTGCTCCTCGTTCGCACTGGGTAATTTGTTGACACCTGTCAATTAATGGCCGGTCCAGCGGGTGCATTGCCCCCGACTACGTAGTGGACCCATTCAAACGAAGCGCCAGAATGTCCAGGTCCCCCACCATAGGAACTACTGAGATAAAGGAGCGAGGAGCTGAAATCCCAGTTCCAGCGGCTGTGAGCGTAGCGCAAGCCGTTCCCCAGACGCTGACGACAATACCCAGCATCAGGGGATCTGCAGTGGTAGAGAACTTGGCCCCTCCATCATCTCTAATGACCAAAAAGAAGATCTCGGATCTCATCAGCGTGCCGACCCAAAAAGCACCAGCAAAAACCCCGCCTGTTTCGCCGACTAGGCCACTAGACCTATCGGCCTACAAAGACGAGGACTTACACAGCATATTGGGGATTATGAACAAAAAAATAACGGTACTGCTATTAGCCTTTGAGACGCAGCGCCACGTTACCCGGGAAACCAAGGGTGTAATTTCGGAGATGGCAGCTCTAAATGCCAAAGCAATACAGCTTAAGGTGGCCCCATCAAAGTGCACGGCAACCCAGACAGAAGTGCAACTCAAACCAGCGAGCACCTCGGCAGCCAGCAAAAGGAGTGTCCCAGTGAAGCCTCCCCCAAAGAAGTTTCCCGCTAGGACGTGACATTGCAGACGTCTACGGTGAAGGAGCCTGTTCCTGTTCCGCCCAGCTTCGGGTCCGTTGCGAAAGAGAGTAGCAAAAAGGTGGAGTGGTCTAAGGTGACACCTAAGCGACTACGCAAAAAGCCGGAGGCTGTTATAATTAAACAGACGGGAGAAGTTTCGTACGGACATGCTCCGTAAGCTCAAAGCAGATCCGAGCCTGGCAGACCTTGGCACTCATTTCAGAAAAATCAGGAGGACTCAACAAGGAGAGTTGTTGCTTGAAGTGAAGGGGCAAGCTTCTGCAAGCATGCCCAAATACAGAGGAGCGGTTGAAGAATCTCTTCGGGAAATGGCTGCGGTCCGCACGGGGGCGCAGAAAATGGCGCTAACCTGCAGCGGCATGGATGAGGCGACGACAGCAATGGAGCTTTACAACTGCATGGCCTCTCAATTCGAACGGATTCAGATGAAGCCCGAAGATGTGCGTGGGCTGCGCAAAATGCGTGATGGGACCCAAGTGGCGACGGTTACGCTTAGCGTTAACGACGCAATTGGCGTCCTGAACAAGGGTTCGGTAACCGTTGGCTGGTCTCGCTGTCGCATCGTCCAGGACACACGCCCCATACGATGCTATAATTGCCTGGATTACGGTCACAGGGCCATCAACTGCAAGAAGCCTGATCGCACGGACTACTGTCTGCCGTGCGGCGAACGAGGACACAAAGCGAAGGGCTATGATAATCCGCCGAAATGCCTGATCTGCAACAGCGATGTAAACAGGAATCACCCGACAGGTAGTTTTACATGCCCTACCTTTAAAGCAAGCACAACAAAAGGAGTCTTGAGTCGCCATGATGATGCTTAACATATTACAACTAAATGTTAACCACTGCGCAGCTGCACAGAGCCTTCAGTCTCAGACAGCGTTAGAGCGCAATGCTGACGTTATGCTCCTGAGTGAACCGTACTCCCCTGGAGTGGGAAATTCAGGAGTGCTCTTCGACTTTACACGAAAGGCGGCAGTCGTATGCTGCAGTAACCACTATATAGCATTGCGTACTCTAAAGTGAAGGGTGTTCACATGTATAGCTGCTATGCCCCGCCAAGCGACAGTCCGGACCTCTTCGAGGAGCTGCTAAATACGCTAATACACTACGCTAGATGCCGCAAGACTGTAGTCATTGCAGGTGATTTCAATGCCTGGGCAATTGAATGGGGAAGCCGGACATCTAATCCCAGAGGAAGGGCCGTTATTGATGTCATGAACCAGCTGGATCTGGTGCTGTTATATGATGGTGGCAAGCCGACGTTAAACAATGACAGAGGTACATCATTTATCGATGTCACCTTTGTTAACAGAAGCCTAGCCTTCACTGCTAAATGGATGGTTCAAGAGGACGTAACGCTGAGCGATCACGCCCTAATTACATTCAGCGCCCGCACATCGTGCACCACACAACGACAAGCAAGGAGTACTCTCGGGGAAGCATGGGACAACAGAAAGTGCGGAGCTTAGAAATGGCATAGCTGCTGCCAAAGCAAATGCTTTTAAGGAGTTGCTGGCGTGTGTAAATGAAGATCCATGGGGTATCGCCTACAAAATGGTTAGTAATAAACTGAAAGCCGCTGTAGGAGGTACTCCACAGGACCCACTCGACGCTCTCACTGCCATAAGAGATCTGACCGCTCTCGAGGGTGACAGATGGCTAGGTGGCAGCAAGGGTATTGCGCCATCATCAAGCTAGATGTAAAAAATTAATTTAATACCATCTCGCCGGCCAAACATCCTCGGTGCCATGCGCAACATGGGTATACCACATTACCTCAGGATCATCATTGGCAGCTACTTCAGGGACCGCATACTTTGGTATGATACTGAAGCCGGGCCAAGAAAACACCACGTCTCCGCAGGTGTCCCACAAGGGTCGGTACTTGGACCGATCCTGTGGAACATAATGTATGACGGGATATTGTCTATCAGCTGGTTGGAGAAGCCCGGACTAAGCATCGCTGCGCACAAGTCCGAAGTGGTGTTGTTGAGCAGCAGAAAGGCAGTCGAGAGTATACGAGTCTCGGTCAAAGACGCCCAAATAGAGTCAGCTGAATCGCTGAAGTACCTGGGAGTTCTCATTGACCATAGGCTGTCATTCAAGGAGCATGCGAGATACGCCAGGCAGCGATAACAGCAGCAGCATTGGCAAGACTCATGCCAAATATAGCTGGACCCAGGATGCCGGCCAGGAGGCTGCTGATGGCGGTCGCGAAATCATCGCTTCTATACGCTGCCCCCATATGGAGGAGTGTCACAAATCAAGTGACTTATCTGGACAACGCGCGTGCAGTATCACGGACTCTGGCCCTTAGACTGATCAGAGGGGTTCAGAACAATATCGGAAGATGCAGCTCATGTTCTTGCAGGCATCCCTCCGGTCGACCTAGAGATAGAGGCCCAATACCTAACTCGAGAAGGTGTTTCCGCGGAAGAGATCAGTACTGGCTTTATGGAGTGTGGCAGACTAGATGGCGTGACTCCCAACAAGGGAGATGTACCTATCAGCTGATCCCAGATTTAGCTGAGTGGGCACAGTGCGAACATAAAGCGATGGACTACCACTTGACCCAGTTCCTCACTGATCATAGTTGCTTCCGGGGTTACCTCTCCAGGTTTCGTCATGTGGACTCAGCCCTGTGCCTGTTCTGCAGCGACTCAGCCGAAACAGCGGAAAATATCCTTCTGCACTGTGCTAGGTTCCGTACAGAGAGAGAGTTACTGGAGACTCTTGCTGGAACTCCGCTCAGCCCGAGAAGTTTATTGCGCTCTATGCTGACGGACAAAGCCGTGTGGGAGAGCGCTCATGGCATTATCATCAGCATTATGAAACGTGTTCCTATTGAGGAGACGGCCAGCAGACACTATGGATAAAGAGCACCCCGTGTGGTGGCGGGGCAAGAATACATCCTCAGCGGGCTCGGCTTGTCGTAAAGGCGACTAAAGATTTAGCGAAGGAGCGTTACGCAGCAACGCACCAAAAGAGGGATTGCGATCTGGCACCACATCCTGCTCACCGACGTAATACCTTGACTGGAAGTCCCGGTGAGCGAAGCAAGGACTGGAGAGCGTACGGAGGTTTTTTTTAATACGTAGGCGTAACTCTACTTGGAGAGTTATGAATCGTGCATGCCATTTACGCAGGCTGGATGGTATCTTTAGAATATTTTATTTTCCTGCCGTATTTGTAATAAAAAAAAAAACCTGCGCATGCAAACACGTTCATGCATGCTCAGTTTCATATGCTCACCTCTTAACCTTTAATACCGCACACGCACTCACACCCTCGAACACATTAACTTGTTGAACTAGGGTCTCTCGGACTCTCAAATATAACGGTTAACCCCACAAAAGGGACAATGTACACATTAACTTGTTGAACTAGGGTCTCTCGGACTCTCAAATATCATTAAGATACCACGCACGCACACACAGCCTCGAACACGTGCGCATACAAACACGATCATGCATGCTCACAATCCACCCAAACAACTCATCGACATGTTTATTAGGATCCTTTACCTAATCCCCCTCCTCACAACCCATTACCTTCATTTACACACCCTCATTAATTTTTATTACCCCACTCCACTTTTTGTCCCAGAATCCCCATTTATTTTAGCATAGTCCACTATTTGTCCTAGAACCCGCGCCCATACATTTTACCCCTGAAAATTTGTACGTGCCTGCATTTTACCCCTGAAAATTTTTACGTGCATGCATTTTACCCCTGAAAATTATGCATTTTACCTCACTCCACTTTTTTGACCTAGAAATTCCCTCACTCCACTTTTTTATAGTCACCGGAACATAGGTCGAAGGGTACCCCACTGTCCTGTGCCGCTCGATTGTCGTGGGCCTGTGTTATCAACACTGGAATTAAACTAACATTCATCCTATTTCTGTAATTTGCATTAATAACCTATGTATAATCTAAAAATGAATACTTTTTCCATTTTATTAAAGTCAGCCAACTATATCCTAAAGCTTTCATGAACAATCACATAGAAATACAAATTTTCAGCAATTAAAGTTATTAAAGCTATCAGCGAATAAATATTAAATTATATAACTGTATAGGCACAAACAGAAATACAAGCCGATGAAAGCATAGAACCTTACCGTAGGTAGCATATATTTTCAGGGGCTTAGTAGGACCGTCATAAGATCATTCAACATGCCAGCAATCAATTATTACTATTTCTATTATTTACTGTTTTTGTCCACCCGCTGTGTTAGCATTCGATTTCATTGATTTGAATTGCAGCAAAGTAGAGAAATCCGTGGTGGCGAGAGAAGAGCCTATGCAGCTTAAGTTCGCTCTGGTACTTAGCAGACCAAATTCTATAATATCTAAGATCGACAGATTTGTATAACTTTACAGTTCAAAACTATTATTGAAAATAGTTGAAATCAATAATTGAGTGTTCTCTTTAATATTATTATACTCGTAATATGATTTTATACTACTGGTTCGACATTTTATTAACCACACTGAATCAGTAAATAAATAATTCTTTATAAATTAGGCAATTCTTTTGCGACGCGTCAGACAATTCTTTGACGACGTGTCACAAAAATTCTGCAGCTCTGTAAAACTATGCTAACAAAAAAAAAACGGTTAAAAGAAATCAATTAAATTAATGCCAGAGAAGAGACATTATTTATAATAGCTTTTAAAAAGTTAAGCAGTATGTTAAGTTTAACCTTTAAAAGTAAAGTATAACCTTGAATTAGGTGCTTATTTAGAGCTATAGGAGAGCTTAAAAAAACTCAAAATTTAGAGAATGAATAAAATATTAATTTGAATCAATAGAACGGTCCATATAATTTAAAGTTTGAAGATTCTTTCATGTAAATGTTAACCGTGACTGCGCCTCAAGTGGTACATACGTTTTCTCCAATTTTGGCATACTCTTTCCAACATATTGGCCGGTATCTTACGAAAAATGCGTCAATTGAAGCTTGTCTGTATAGACAATTGATTTAACATAGCCCCAAAGAAAATAGTCTAAAGGTGTTAAATCGCACGATCTAGGCGGCCAATTGACCGGTCCCGGAACGTGAAATAAAATGTTCTCCGAACTTCGCCTCTCAATAAATCCATTGTTACACATGCTGTATGGCGTGTGGTACCGTCTTGTTTAAACCACTTGTCATGAAAATCAAGCTCTTGCATTTTGGGAAAAGAAAAGTTTGATATCATTTCACAATGTTAAGTAAAAAGGACCAATTTTGCGATCGGCCATGAATCGATAATTGATGGTTATCATTTACACTGTCCGATACATCTGCGATATTTTCTTTAGTTCGCAGTCTACGTAAACGTGTTGGTGGCTTAATATCCAGCAATGTAAATTTGGTGCGAAATTCATAATAATAAGTATAATAATAATAATTTGCAAGCGTTGTTTGTTTTGTACGACAATTTAGGGTTAAATTATAACTCGGGCCCAATTTTGCGATCGGCCATGAATCAATAATTGATGGTTATCATTTACACTGTCTGATACATCTGCGATATTTTCTTTAGTTCGCACTCTACGTAAACGTGTTGGTGGCTTAATGTCCAACAATGTAAATTTGTTGCGAAATTCATAATAATAACTATAACCAGTAATAAAAATACAAACGCTACAGTCAGGAGCTGACTGTATAAGGCCATGGATTATCATAGTATACCGTAGGCAATAGGTATAGGTATGCATTTCTAGCGCGTACCAAATTTCATTACATGTGCTATTTCTTGATTTTTTGGCACGAACTTAGAATGCATATTGCGTCTTGTCTAATGTCTCACCATTTTCGACGAGTGCGACAGATGTTCAGTCGCTGAGTGGACTATGTCCCGGACTCTAAGGCCAATGATGTTGAGCGTGTTCGAGGTTCGGTTGCTGCCACGATCAACATGTGAAATTCTTTTGTATTTCATAATTTTTTTAAATAAATTTAAAGGTTTAAAACATTAAAGAGGAACGGCGGCGGTAGGCGATTTTTTAAGTTTTAGTTACGCAATATATGTATGTAATTAGAACTTAGTTTTCTTTCGTCGGTACACATCATCAACTGCAAAACTGATTGTATATATTTATGTATATACAATCGTGCAATAATGTGTGTTGAAGTGGGACGCCAATACATACATGTGGATATGCAGACATGTATGTATGGGCGTCCCACTCAGACATTCATAACTTTACAAGGACTTATGAATTGATTGCTATTATAATTTGATTGTCTTTCATATGAAAACAAAGTAATGCAATTTTTTTTTATTTTTATTGAAATTTAATTGAATAATTTAATTTGGTTGACTGTAACTTTTCTTTTAGTTTATTAGAATAAAAAAAAAAAACAAAATAAAATTCTTATTTTAATAATTTAAATTCGTACTCGCCTCAACCGGGAGTTGAACACACGCACACTCACGCAGCCGTCCGCCACTCTAACCACTCGGCCATTGCCTCACTCCTTTGCCCATCGGCAAAGCTGCATTGTGAACCAATTCTGTTCCCATACAATGCAAATAAAAAGTTTAATAAAATGCTGTGTCTGACGCTAGATTTGAACTTCGGTATGCTTGCGTAAATTAGGTCTGCTTAATTACATATGTTCAAAGTGAGTTTAATTCGTATCATATCTCACATATTTATATTCCGATTTTAATGAAATTTTCACATAACGGCCGTGGCAAGGTATTTGTCATGTAAGGTATACAATTTTGGCTGTTGAGCTAATATTGTAGTTTTTAAATAGTTATTACTGATTTACAGAGGCGGGAAGGGGCGTGTCCAAATTTTAAAAAAACTTTGAGACACTGCAATATATACGCATGTTGTCACAAAATTTGATGACTGTAGCTCTTACAGTTACTGAGATCCAGGTGTTCATACAGACAGACAGACGGACAGACGGTCAGATGGACAGACGGTCAGACGGACAGACAGCCATGGCTCAATCGACTCGACTACTGATACTGATTCAGAATATATATAGTTTATGGGGTCGGAGATGCCTCCTTCTGCCTGCTACGCACTTTTCTGTTCCGACAAACACAATAGACCATGAATTTTTTTAAAATCCATGGCCTAAAAACTTATTACATCATATAAACTACATGTCTAAAAGTCCTATATAAGCTACCTTTGTCAAAAGTAAACATTAAATAAAGAAAAATAAACATAAGAAAAACTAGTTTTTTTGAAATTACCTATAAACAGGGGGATCTGTGTACACACACACACACACGCATTTCCCATTTAGCACGTGTGCATACAAACACGATCATGCATGTCCACCTTTCAACCTTTAACTTTTGTTATGCAGTTGAAAAACCCCCACATTTCCCTTTAAATTCATCTATGCATTCAAACTGTGGGTCAGTTTAAACAAGACTTCGAGGAAGGAAAAATTAAGGAGTTTCTGAATCAGTATAAAAATATCATTCACCATCATAAGTCGCTAGCTCTTCAAGTGCACAGACGTGTTTTTCTTTTGGTCTCCGAACTTCATTAGATATCTTTTGATTAACCGGTGTTCCACGTAACAGATGTGTACTAATACTTCCTATAGTGTTTTCTCTTATTATTTTGCTATATAAATCTGTTCACTCGCGAGTGCTTTCTATTAAATTAGTCAAACATTTTTTGTTTGGTAATTTGGTAATTGGTTTGCTATTGGCTTCTTTGTTTACATCAACTCTTCTTAGTTTTGTTGTTGTATTGCTTGGTAGCTAAGTCTATTTTTTAGATTCTGTCGCGAGCGCGCTTACTCTTTTCAGTTTGCTCTCTCTCTCCTACTTTCGTTTGCGCTGTGCATTTGTTGTTGCAGTTACTGTAACGACAGCTAGTGCTCTCGCCTACTTAGCATTTGCTCTCTTTTTCTTACGTAGTTTGCTCTTAGTTTTTTTGAACGTTTTATTTGGCTACTCTTTTACAGTGGTGTCTGAATATAATGGAAGGAAAACTTGTCTGTGCTATTAAAACTTGTCGAAGCGAGATTACGTGCGCTCAACCTAGCATTTCATGTTGGCTGTGTGATAATGTTGTACATGCCAAATGTGCCAATGTCAATGGTACAACTGCTGATGCTTTAGCTAAGCGCATTGGGCTGCACTATTGCTGTGAAGAGTGTCGTGACGTGCAAAATGAAATGAGATCTTTCATGCGGCAGACACGGAAAGGCTTTAGGGAATTGTTTAGTAGTTTTCGTACGCTATCTCAACAGTTCTCTAAGCTGGACTCAGAATTTAATGGCCTTCAGCTGTTGAGTGAGTCCCCCGAAGCGCAAAAAAAATCTACGCGCAAAGAAGAAACCCTGTCTGCTGCTATTTTGCCTTCGACCGCCTCCGTTCAGCATGGTACTCCGTTGACACAGCCGTTGAAACCGATCACCACATCTGTGGTAACGAGATCGGCGGCTCAGAAGAATTCGGTTCCCGAATCGGTCAACAACGAGTCTCTGCAGCCAATGACGCCAAACGTGCCCTCTACGTCATCTCCTGTCATAGTCTCGATACCTGTGTCTGCTTTACCCAGGGCTACAACCACTGATTCTTTATCAGTGGTGCCCAAGCCTATTGTAGGGATTCCCCCGAGGGAAGCAAATCTTTGTTTCGGGCTTGCCCCTGATCTCACATCTGATGATGTCATGGCTTATATTCAAGCTAAAATACAAGCCACTGAGATAAAGGTGGAAAAAATTTAGTTTTCTTATGAACGGGACATATCATCCTTTAAACTTTGTGTATTCAATGAATGCTTTAAACTCATATGCACGGCAGATTTTTGGCCAGCTCATATTATGGTTAAAGAATTCGAGGCAAAGAAGAAAAAGAATCGGCAGCCGATTAGACTTACTTTGCCGAACCAGACCACTGCGCCTAATAAGACGACGACAAAAAACTAAGTTCGTGTCCTATAATTGTCCAGAATTGATCCCTTAGTATATCCTGAAGATCCCTACCATCCTACGTTTGACCTTGTTCTAGCTCTGCCTACTCCAATGCAAATTGCATCTGTTCCTCGTAAAGTAAAATCACGTTGTTTCCGTAAGACCGACTTTGAAAAACTTAATCATTTAATTTTAGAACATGATTGGTCATTTTTGTATTCATGTTCTGACTTAAATACTTGCATCTACTTTTTTTATTCCTCCATGAATTCATTTTTCGACCAATGTGTTCCTCTTGCTTTCCCAGTAAAGTCAAACAGGCCACCTTGGTTCTCTCGTGAACTTATGAGTTTAAAAAATTTGAAATCTCGGTATTTTAAAAAATTTAAACTCACTCGTAAACCTTTTGACTTTTCAAGATATATTGCTGTTAGAGCAAACTTTATTGCTCTAAATGCAAATTGTATTTGAGTCGTTGTCGTTTGCAGTTCGCTAAGGACCCTAAGCAGTTTTACAACTTTGTCAACCTGAAACGTAGATCCAGTAGATTCCCATCCTCGTTATTTTTCGGAGAAAATGAAGCAACCACTGATCAGGCCGCAGCCGATTTGTTTGCAGACTTTTTCAATCTACCTACTCAACTAATCCGTATAGTTCTTCCATACATCCTTACCCGTACCCTATTAATAATTTTAACACTCTTTTTTTGTCCTACTATTAACAAAACTTCTTTACTTAGTGATCTGAAATCTTTTAAACCTGTTTTCTCTCCCTGGCCCTGATGGAGTTCCAGGATGTGTTCTAAGATTTTGTGCTGACTCACTTCTTAACCCAATTTTTAAGCTGCTTGACTTGTCACTGTCTAACAGTTATTTTCCACCTATTTGGAAAAACTCTTTTTCCATTCCTCTTCACAAAAGTGGTTCTAACCATGATGTGAACAACTATAGGTGTATATCCAAATTGTCTGCAATACCTAAGATTTTTGAAAAAATCTTACGGCTCAATTAACCTTTATGTGTAAATCGATAATTTCGCCCCATCAACATGGGTTTGTAAAGGCAAGATCTACAGCTTCTAATCTTCTAGAATTTTCTTCCCGCATTACTTTTAGGATTTCGGAAAAAAATGCAAACTGATGTCGTCTATACTGACTTCAGTAAAGCATTTGATTCCGTAAATCATAATCTCTTGATTCATAAGTTAAATTTAATCGGTTTTCCACAAAAAGCTTATTTTGTGGTCAACGGTTTTTTGGTCAGGTTTCAACGAGTTCTTTTTAAATACTGTCTATCAAAGCCAATCTTAGTAACTTCTGGTGTTCCTCAGGGCAGCCATCTTGGACCTTTGCTTTTTTAACCTTTTTATCAACGATCTTCCTTCAATACTTCTTCACTCTAATATCCTTATGTATGCTGATGACGTGAAACTCTGTTTGACGTATAGTGATCCTACACTCAACTTCCTCCAAACAGATCTTGATTTGCTCTTTGCTTGGTGCAGGCATAATCTGCTGCATCTTAACTGTTTGAAGTGCAAAGTTATGTCATTTTACAGAGGTAGCTATCACGTCTTCAACTATGCATTTGATTTAAACTTCCTTTCAAGAATAACCGAGGTAAACGATCTAGGTATTCTCTTTGATCATAGATTGAAATTTGATCGTCACATTGCGCAAATTGTCAATAAGGCATTTCGAGTACTTGGTTTCATAAAAAGATGGGCCAAAGAATTTAGAGATCCTTATACGACAAAATTACTTTACACTTCTCTTGTTCGTCCAATTCTTGAATATGGTTCTTGCGTATGGTCGCCGCAATATCATATTCACCAAGATAGAATTGAGTCTGTTCAAAAGCAATTTTTACTTTTCGCTTTGCGTAGTTTTAACTGGGTACCAGGTGTAGACTTGCCATCTTATTCTAGTAGACTGCTTCTTATTAACCTACCTTCTCTTACTAATCGTCGTATTATGTTAGGTGTTACGTTTCTTTTCAAACTAATCAAGTACGACATTGATTCTCCTATTCTGCTTAACCAAATTAATTTCTGTATTCCTTCTAGAGTAACTCGTAATTTTTTGCCACTTTCCTTGGACTTTTGTCATAATAATTATAGCTTGCATGATCCCTTTCGAGTTCTCTGTGCCGATTACAATAGACTGTTTAGAGTTTTCAATTCAGAGTCCTCCCTTAATTCGATCAAATTATCCATTCTTAACTACTTAACACTTAACAACAATTAACACTAATCCACCGATCTGATTGGGTTTTACTGGGTTTTCCCCAATCCCTTTGCAACAAATGTTGGATCGGTTTCTTTTATTATCCCAGTTTAAATTTTAAATTTAATTTTAATCTTTAAATTTAATTTTAATAAAATATAATATTAATAATATTTTTTTACATTCCATTACTTAAATTTTATTGTTAACTCTTTACCCAGTCGACTGCCATTAGTTGACATTAAATAAATAAATAAATAAATAAATAAATAAATAAATAAATAAATAAATAAATAAATAAATAAATAAATAAATAAACTTTACTCCTTAATTCTTTTCTATCAAAATGTTAGAGGTCTCTGTAGTGAAATATCTAGTCTATAATCTTAATAGTCTTGCCTTTTCTTCCCAAATTATTGCTTTTACCGAAACCTGGTTAAAACCAGAGATTCTAAAGTCTTTCCAGATAGGTATACAACATACAGGCTTGATCGACCTGACCGACGAGGTGGTGGAGTACTGATTGCAGTAGACTCCAACATTGAGTCGGACCTTTACAACCGGAGTTTCAATTTGACATTGAAATAATTTGTGTAAAACTACACTTTCCCGGTTTTTTCATGTATTTAACCTGCTCCTATATTCCGCCGTCATCGGAATTATCAGTCTACTTGCAACACTTGTCTGCAATTAAGACTATTTTTAACCTGTTATCAGACAGAGATCACTTCATACTCCTGGGCGACTTTAATATCCCAGAATGTGATTGGACATCTAGTGCTGAAGGAAACTTCCTTTTGCCTTCCCGGCAACATGACCTATTTGACGGTTTGTTTGACATGTCTTTGTCGCAGGTCAATCATGTCAAAAACTCTCCGAATAGATTGATTGATTTATGTTTCACCTCTGATCCTTCCAAGGTGATTGTAGACAGGGTACACCCCTTTCCCTTCCGGAAGATCCTTATCATTCCACTTTCGAAGTGAATTTCGTCTTGGGTATTAGTATTGTGGATAAAAATGAAAGGCCGTGTAATCGCGTGCGCTGCTTCTAGAAAGCAGACTTTGAAAATTTAAATTCTTTAATTTCACATTGTGATTGGTCTGATTTTTATGCATCAACTGATATGTCAGTTGCAACTAATATATTTTATAACACCCTAAACTGTGCTTTTGATAGCTTAGGTGTTCCGTTATCCTATCCGATATGCTCAAGCAAACCCCCTTGGTTTACAAAAGAGCTGTCTCGCTTAAAAAACTTAAAGAGTAGCTTATTTAAGAAATATAAACAAAAAAACTCACCGCTTGTTTTTTTCCGCTACCTAACTGCTCGGGAAAATTTTTCCGTGCTTAACGCGAAATGTTATAAAAACTATTTGACCAGATGTAGGTTTTAGTTTTTTCAGAATCCTAAAAAAGTTCTATAGTTTTGTTAACATGAAGCGTAGGTCAGCGGTCTTTCCTTCTAAACTTTTGTTTGATAACGCTGAGGCGGACACAGATCAGGCCATGGCCGATATGTTTGCTAAGTTTTTTCAAACAACTTATTCTTCTTCTACGCCGAGCATTCATTCTTATCCATATAGTAGTGTACCAAGTTCGAATGGCATCTTCACACCGTTACTGAACGAAAGTTTACTTTTAAGGATCTTAGCTTAGTTAAACCAGTCTTTTCACCAGGTCCCGATGGTATTCCCGCCTGTGTACTTAGATATTGTGCCAACTCCTTATGTAAGCCATTGCACAAATTATTTTCGCTGTCCTTAGACACAGCCTGTTTTCCTTCCATATGGAAGGAATCATTCATTATCCCTTTACTCAAAAAGGGCAGCAAAACTGATGCAAGTAATTATAGAGGTATCTCTAAATTATCGGCTATACCGAAATTCTTCGAGAATGTTATAACTCCTCACTTGCAACATTTTAGTAGATCCGTTATATCCCCTTTTCAACACGGATTCGTGAAACGTCGTTCTACCACGACAAATTTGCTCGAGCTGACATCCTTTGTGGTAAAAGGATTTCAGAAAAAATCTTCAAACTGATGTCATTTATACTGATTTCAGTAAGGCATTTGACTCAGTCAACCAATCTCTTCTTGCACATAAACTGAATCTCCTCGGTTTCTCACCAAAACTTCTTAGTTGGATTGTGAGTTATTTGGGTGACAGAACCCAACGAGTCCTCTTTAAGAATAATCTTTCTTACCCCGTTCATGCCACATCCGGTGTTTCCCAGGGAAGCCATTTAGGTCCCCTGCTTTTTACACTTTTCATCAATGACCTCCCAACGGTCATACTTAACTCCCGTACTCTCATGTATGCTGAAGATGTCAAGCTATGTTTTCAATTTAAAGACGACTCCTGTCATTCTCGCCTTCAATCCGACTTAGACTTTTTCTACTCTTGATGTCGTGCAAATCTTCTTAATCTGAACAGCTCCAAATGCAAGCTGATGACATTCTCACGAGCCTGCCCTAAGTACGTATCTTACTCTCTCTGTGGTTGGACCCTAGAAAGAATGTCCCTGGTTGATGATCTAAGGGTCCGTTTGGACCGCAAACTCAAGTTTTGCGAACATATATAATGGTTAATAAAGCTATGGGTGTGCTCGGCTTTATTAAGAGATGGTCTAAGGAGTTTGACGATCCTTACCTAACTAAGACTCTTTTCACCTCGCTTGTTCGTCCTCAGTACACAGTTCACAAGGATCGGAAAAACTTTTTAATATTTGCCTTGCGAGGGCTTAACTGGGATGTAAATTCAAGACTTCCTTCCTATCCTAGTAGACTCTTGTTACTAAATCTGCCTTCCCTAGCCAATCGTAGAACTATGCTTGGTGTTATATTTATTAATAACCTTATACAAGGGGACATAGATAGTAACGACTTGCTTAGTCGACTACACTTCTCTATCCCTGGTAGAATCACTCGTAACTATGTTCCTCTAAATCTTTCCTATTGTAGCTCGAATTATGCCCTGTATGAGCCTTTCAGTGTATTATGTTCGGACTATAATAAACTATATTACATTGTATCTAACAACAACAATAATTCTGTATCTTGTTTAAAATCACTAATCCTCACCTACCTTTCTAGTAACTCACCTCCTCACCTACCTTAGTAGTAACACTTATCTCCTTCCTAGCAACAGTAGCACTTTTTAACTAACTGCATGCTTAGAACATTCTAATCGCTATTTTGATTAGGCTATGTTTACTAACACTAACTCTCCCGATCTGATTGGGTTTCTCTGGGTTTTTCCCCAATCCTCTGCAACAAATGTTGGATCGGCTCTTTAATTTTTTTAATCCCAGATCAGATTGATCTTGAACAGATTAAAGAAAAGCAATCATACTTGAAGCTGGCGGAAAAGTCTCCATACCAGTTGTCAATTCTGGACTACATGGAAATCATAGAACTTCATGTCCATGGTCTTCCAACGAGGCAACATAAGCACCAGATACCTGTGCATGCAGCACAGCAAAATTTTTGGAGAAACGAGGCTGAAAAAATTATTAATCATTATAATAAACTAAGCTTAAGATTCATAAAATAAAAAATTTTAGTTAAACTCTTTAACTGTTGTTATTGTTTAGCTGTTGTTGCTGTTTAGCTGTTGTTGCTATTTAGCTGTTTAGCTGTTGTTGCTGTTAAGCTGTTTAGCTGTTGTTGCTGTTTAGCTTGTTTAGCTGTTGTTGCTGTTTAGCTGTTGTTGTTGTTTACCTGTTTAGCTGATTAGCTGTTTAGCTGTTGTTTACCTGTTTAGCTCATTAGCTGTTATTGTTGTTGTGTTGGTAGCTATTTACACATTTCAAGATTAACTATGTGCTGACGATCAATTAGTATGCTTGAGGACACCCTGGTCATAACAATCTTTTTCATGCTCACTGACACGGTTGACCTCACAAAAGGGACAATGCACACATTAACTTGTTGAACAAGGGGTCTCCCGGACTGTCAAATATCAATAAGACTATGATGAGTCACATGCCTCTGTGCACTGGCGCCTGTGTACACACATTCACCCTCTAACACATGTGCATGGTCACCTCTCAACCTTTAATACCGCACACGCACACACACACCCCTCTAACACCTGCGCATAGTACACAGTACACAAAGTAAATTCACTTGTAATCCGGACGTGTTTTTGATACGCTGCGCGAAAGTAGTCTTGACCACGAAGTCGGCTGACGAGATTGGCTGATTAACTGCCCAAAACCACGCGGCGTTAATGAGCTTCATTTCGGCGCGAT